>JBCAUG010009437.1:0-11198 GCA_038406175.1 Haplosyllis leylae
CAGGAGGTCCTAGGTTCTAACCCCATTGGGGGAAATTTTTTGACGAAATTTATTTTGTTCTGTGTAACTTTAGATCTATCAGATAATCTGACAGAAATGCGTCAGATTTCTTTATCGTGAAAAACCTGTATATTTTCAATGACATGCCAGTGAGAGGACCAACTAATAAGTAACACATTCTGTTCCGTTTGGGAATACAAGGCAGAAAATCACAAACGTGAAATACTAGTAAACTTGAAATAACAAAACCCATTATCGCTCACGTGGATGGCAGAATAGAAGGCATGTACTGATCTTGGCACAATTCTTAACAGAGGGTCCCTTTTTAACAAAACATAGGGGCTCGAGGGCATGGGCCAAACTTTCTTCATTTTCTTGCAGTTTTCGGGAAAAGTTTTCGGGAAAAGCGCCCCGCCTTAGGGATTGGCGCCCTCTTGGGAAATTTTGGATCCGCCACTGTTATAGGAGTCACAATATTAAGACTCCATTAATTTCCCTGTCTGATATACTCAGTTAACGTGTAACATGTGGGCAATGCATCTCTACTGCAGCATAGACATTATACAATCTGTTTTAAAGGTTTATGTTAAAGGCAGACAGGGTGCCTGTCCAGCTTGGACCAAACTTTAGGAATCTCTAGGGTTCTTAGGTAATGATTCCCTCCACATGTCAGTCATTCCAGCCATAGTCTTATGGACTTGAAATGCATCCGAGGGGAACTGAATTTCACTCTTGATACATCTTCATATAATGAAAAAGCAAAAGGAGATTTCTGATAAACTTATCCCGAAATTCATCTCAAACTGTTCACTCGAAAACGCAAAATTCTCAACACCTGTATTGGTGTAACTGTGAAAAACCGAACAGAGAGTTCCGAAACAAGTTTGTAATGGGACTAAACTTTCCTCTATTTGCTGATGGTTGGTCCGTGGGGCGGGAACGTCGACTCGTAGACATATTCCGGTAGAATAGAACGCTCTCTTCCGGAAAAATGACTGGTCTCAGGCGACAAGAAGTAAATCTAGATCGGTCATTCCTCTGTCACTAAAACAACCCTCAGTTCCATCACTTCCAAAGGTGACGCCGGTGGTGGGCTGGTGGGTGGGTGCAAATCTCCACAAGAAGACATAATCTGAAGGGCGAAGACTTCTGGTTCTTAGAAACGTTCTATGGGCGTGACGTACCTCACATTCGAGTTTTCGTGAATTGACATATTTGCCAAAAATAAGTTGTGTAAAAATAAATTTTCCCCAATGAATTTCAGTCAGAATCTTATCACTTTAAAATATAATGACACAGTTTCTCAGAATAAATATTTCATTTGATTGTAGTCACTGTTTGGATTATTTAACGAATTGATTTTAGGCAATTCTAGGAAGAAACTCATTTCTTCAAAACGTGTACTTGTTGTGACTTAAGCTTCTTTCCAGTGTACTCTGCTGCAGGCGATTGTCATTTGACATTTCAGGATTACAAGATAAAGTCTTCTGTCGTCTCTTATCTGTACATCACAAACCTTTGTAAAGTTTCATAACATCAGCCACTGGAACTATTTTCAAGGAAGACATGAATACAAGCGTTTGTTGGTGTGCGCTTTGGCTGTGTATATACAGTAGTAATCATCTTCTCCTCATATAGAGTGATGTCAGATTGTAATCTGGCGGATTCTTATTTATCGCTCACACTTATTAATGGACGCTGCGTTCAGACGCTACAGTTTTAGATCAAGATCCTTTCAGACGCAGCAACACAGACAAAGTGATATATTCCAGTTCCCGTTAGCCTGTACATCTCTAAGTACTTGCGGAAGTCCAGTGGCACATTTTCGATTTAAAGACTCATGGTCGGTAGTGGGCGCGCGTTGGGATTTGGAAATGACCTTGAAGAAAAGGAATAGATTAACAGGAAATCTAAACTCAAAATAAATTGAGTGAGAAATCGAAAATAATAGTTGAATTAAAATGACTGCTAAATGAAGTGTCCGGCAGAACAAAAGTTGAACAAAATGTCCAGCACGAAATTTAAAATGACATTTAAGAGTTGCGATGACATTATATAAAAAGCATTTGAAAAAAAATATGCTGCATAAAATCTAGAATGACATTACAATGTGATGTCCATGCAGTCCCCTGATGACATGCGGTATAATGCGGTCCTGATCAGTAGAAGGATTCCGGACTGATGACATGCAGTATAATGCGGACCTGATCACTAGAAGGATTCCGGACTGATGACATGCAGTATAATGTGGTACTGATAAGCAGGAGGATTCTGGACTGATGACATGCAGTATAATGCAGTCCTGATCACTAGAAGGATTCCGGACTGATGACATGCAGTATAATGTGGTACTGATCAGTAGAAGGATTCCGGACTGATGACATGCAGTATAATGTGTTACTGATCAGTAGAAGGGTTCCGGACTGATGACATGCGGTATAATGCAGTGCTGATCAGATTCCGGACTGATGAATGTTCATCTAATGGAAATGTAACGATGATGATGATGTGGAGTGGATGGTTGAACCGGATGACATGCTCGTTCATCACACTCCGGGGTCTCTCTACATTATAATGTTAACAGGAGGAGAAAGCGGTTGCTAAGGGTTTGAATTCCCAAATGAATTTAATTTTCAAAATGATTATAATTGAATTTTGATCCACTAAATGAAGTCTCTTACCATATCACTTCAGTGAATTCTCACATTCTATAGAATTCTACAGAATTCATCTTCATAAGGAAAAACTTTACTAAAGCATGAATTTGGATCCATTTGAATGTTCTCTCTGTTACATGTGTCTCTGTGGCACTCTACTAGCACCTTTGACTTTTAAGCAAGAGGTAGTGGACTCTAATACCACTTTTTGCAAATTTTTACTATTAATTTTGCAGAATTTAATCGAATGCTATAATTACAAGCAATCGTCAATGATGCACCTTTATCAATAGTCTGGATGTCGAGATTTACAGCAATTCGGTCACTGTTTTCTGCCGGGGATTCAGTTGTAAACGAATGCTTAAAGTTGCTCATAACTCAACAACCACATGTTTATTTTAAAAACCAATCAAACTTTTTCTTAGTGTTTTTATATGAATAACTTGAAGTTGAATCAACAAAAGTAATTTCTTGCTCAGGGGCAAAAATTTAAGCTGAGACACATTGAAATCTCGGATGTTTTTCAGTGTGGTGAATCGATCTTTCGTTAAATTAGCTAAATTATATGAATCCAAGAAAATAAACATTGTTTGAGACGATGGTAAATTAAAGTTTCATGTCATCACGAGGACAACGATGGAGTATTCTCTCTAAAGTAAGAGACTCATCACTAATTATCTTCAGAAAAGTGAGAATAATAAAAAAAAGAACAATTATTTCTCTGTATTATTTCTTTCACTCTGAAAATAGTTCAGAAAATACGTGTGATTTTGGGGAGATCAGAAAATACGTTTAGCCTTTTACAATGGTGGGCTATGAGAAACAGATATTTTCAAGCATGTGGCAAACCTGAGGCCATTTGTCCACAAAATAATATTGCAGAAATATACTTCATAATGGATAGATCCAACCTATGTTTTATTTTTTACAGTATAGCTGGGAATAGCTCAGATATTTACAGATTTCCCAACAGAAAGTAAACAAATTTCGCAAAAATCACATGGTCATTGTTTACTTCCTTGCATTGTATGCAGCCCTGTTTTGAATTTTAGTCTAGATGATCTTTGCTAATTAGTCACCTGGAAATTTAGATACAAATCAGAAAATCTTTATCTGAAACACTAGTCAATCACGTCATAAAATTAACATCTGCAATCCGATGTGAAACCAAATTATGCACATGACAGATGTGTTCTCGTCCAGATGGGGAGGAATGGGTTGTTTACACAATCCGTATAGGGTAAAGCGCACCGAGGGCTCTATCACTGGAATATTTACGTGTCGGGATTAGGACATTATGGGAATATTTACACCATAGTTCTTAAACCTCCGCTCCTCTTACAACAGGAAATGCATACTGCCTTGCGCCATGATGTGAATGAGGCTCAGTGTTTGAATGGTGACACAAATTCACATGCAGAGAATATGTTATAACCCATTCTCTGCACCAATGTTTGTGCCACCACCTACACGATGTTAAAGTGGACACAAACGCAGACGTTAAGTGTAAACAGACCATTACTGTGAGGTGCACCAGCACAACTTTACCACCATAACTGAATACGCACATTGTTTATCTCCTTTTCATTTTAAATATCACGACCTTCGTTTTGTTTTATTTTTTACTTCAGTGAAATCCTACACCTTTCATCTAATCTCCTGAATATGAGCAGCCTTCATACTTATTGTGAAGTAAGTGTCTCGTTTCTATGGCGACTCTCTTTGTATTTCAATATAAATTCAGCGACAAGCAACTCCACGTGTAACGAAGTGTTATCGAAGAAATATGCTATAATTCCAGATAGACATAGGGACGGACAGATCAACCCTACATATATTTTAATTTTCACAAAAACATATGGAATTAAAATAAATTTTTATCTACAGCGTAAGAATGTGCCGGGGGCACCAACTTGAATCTTGCCACTGAGAGCAGATTGAAAGTTTGTTGTCAAATAAGGTTTCAGTTTATAACTTTACTCCTGTTAAGTAAAATCACATGCAGTGAAAGGCCATCTAGTTATTTGTCTCTTCGAGTAGCTGCCTCGGAATTTCTGGATCAGCCACTGAATCCAAATTGTCAATATTTATATTTTTCATTTCAACTATACTCGAACTTTATTAATTACAACAAATCATTATCTAAGAGGTGCCAGGCACTCTGCACCCCTCGGGGAGGAGTCTAATGCCTCTATTTTTAGCGGTGGGAGGGGGTTACTAATAGGTCCGTGCCCTAAAACAAATATTCCATTATCTTTGTTATTACGTTGTTACGTTAAAGTCCTAGAGACAGCTGAGCCAGGCCTCGCGTATGAATACTAATAGAGTTAAAGTACGTTATCTGCATTCTGGGGAAAAAAACTCACCTTATTCTTGTGTAGAAGTGCGCAGACTACAACACTAGAATATATGTTATGACACAGATCACATGAAAAGGAGAATACTGTAATAAGAAAGGGAGAATCCAAAAGTAGCAAAAGCAAAGCCGGTGTTGCATTAAAGGAACGAAGAAGCACACACTTTGAAATCTGCCGGCAATCGTGTAAATGTCACATATATGATGTAGTTGGCGTAGCGTTGATGACAGCGGTGGTAGTAGCATCTTTATATATTGTACTGACAGCACTATATACACAGTGACCTGGGAAACTCGATTCTTCAACAACCGGCACAATTTTCCTTTAACAACATGGGATTTTAGTTTTATCCATATTTGGAGATTTGTGACGCATTTTTTAAAATTAATGGACGTTGATTAAATGAGGAAATGTGCGGTGTGTGGTGTGACATGCATGAGATACAGTGGATAATCAGCATCAATACAAATGTTTGTATTTGTCATTCTGAGAGGAAACACTAAGTGCTATAATCAGACAGTTTATTGTCAACGTTTTATCATTGAATGTTGAGATGGGAAACAAAGCGAACGATCTATTCTGGTTTCAATTTTAAAATAAAACTGGATCTTTTTTGCTGTGATTCTCAGACAAATTTGTTGGATTTTTTATGCTTCGAGTAAATCTCACGCTGCAGGCAACACAGCGTGAAAACGTTTATTGTAGTTTAACTTGCTTCACGAATGAAGTGACAAATCTGTAGCGTGGATGATTTTGTGATAGTGACAATCTATTAAGGATTATTCACATCGGTCGAAGGAAAAGCGAAGGCGAATGTTTGCCAATTTAGATGTTTGCGCACCTTGAACAAGAGTATTTCTGAGCTGCTGTTTCTGCATTCTGTGTCGCTCAGTGTGAAAGGTCTTTAACGCGCACATTTAGTGCTGATCTGCTATTTTTAGACTTGTTTACATCTTGGAACTTTATTGAACGTGCTACAATTACAAGAACATTTAGTTCATGTGTTGCGTTTACGAAAGTTATTTCTGGCGAAAAACGACAAAGTTATCACATGAACGGCCAAAGGTAAACGTAAATGGCCAACTAGTTATTGCCACGTTGTTATGGAAACAGTTTTGAAGGCATCTGGAAGACATTAATTGTGATCGCATTTTTGACTACTTTCCGTGGGATCCATCCAATAGAAACTCGTGTAACTTCTTCTTAGAATCATCCAATAGAAACACGCGAAACATGGAGATGGAGCTAGAGACGCGGGAAAGCTTCCTGGAACAGGAGACGCAGCTCAGGGACCAGTTAAAACACTTGCTGCTTCAAATGTGAGTAAATTGTGCTAGGTTATAGAATCACCTCCAGAAGAGCTGTTGTGCATATATCAGTAAAGTAACCTAGGTTACAGAATTTGCTTTTTGAAATATGAGTAAAGTGCTCTGGATTATAAAACCATGTCTGAAAGTTGTATTGCTCAATATGTCAGCAAAAAATACTTAGTTGCAGTACCTGCTGCCTGAAATTTAAGTAAAATTCTCTGGGTTTTAAGACCCAGTGCTTGAAACTTGATCCAACTACACCAGTCTACATAACATACAGCAGCTTGACAAGGAAATAGAATACTCGCCTTTTAAAAGTTGCTGCTGAAAATATACTGGATCACAAAGTCTGGTGATTAGAATGTTACTTTCTGGACATAATGCTGAAAATATCAGCAAACTACCTTGTGACCTACTGTTGCTTGTAGGGTGAATAAAAACTACACTGGGTTTTAAGTCCCGCTGCTTAAAATGTTGGTAAAGTGCACTGGGTCATAAAAGCTACTGTGTTGTGTAGGCTTCCCGCTTTAACCTGTCAGCGAATAATCTTTATGAATTCTGCAGGGTTTTAAGTGTTTGAGATATGATGAGTTAGACGGTTAAAGTAGACGGTTAAGCGCTGTTCACACGGAGCGATTGCGACTGCGATTTTATTTATCGCAAGTATGGTGTTAGTGGCGGATCCAGGATTTCCCAGACGGGGGGGGTGGGCTAACCTCCAAGGTAGGGGTACCAACCTATTATTTGGTCAAAATTTTGCCGAAAACTGCATGAAAATGAAAAAAATCGGACCCGCAGGGGGGGCGCATACCTGGCGCCCCTCTTAGATCCGCCACTGGGTATTTAGTGTCGATGTTGTTAAAATCGCATTCTCAATCGTTCCGTGTAAACAGCCCTTTAGAAATAAACGTATGCGCACCTACGCTTTCTCGTGACATTTAATTATGTCCTAAAAAGGCAACGGCAAAAATAAACATCAAAGCGGAAGACTTCAACATCAAACATCATAAAACCGGAAACTCTGACAAATCTACTTTCAGTAAAATGTTCCTTCGAGTTCATAGCCTAGTGCATACGCAGCTGGAAAATTTACAAATTAAATAATGTTATAAGGTTTCATCTGTATGTATTTCTGTCCCTACGTATCTCTGTCCTTCACTTTGCGTTGATTAGGTGTGGAGACTATGACGTCATCTTGTGGTCAACGTGAGGTGCGTGGCTAGTAGTATTTAATAATATCGAGGAAATATTTGTACCAATAATGCTTAACTATTACTGGGCGAATTTGAAAGATTTATTACTGAGAAACTTGCACCGGACAGAAATGTGAAGTTTTTCATGAATTGCTTTAACTAGAAATTCCATTTAAATGTTTTGCTTTAGTAGGTAGCCTTGACAACTGATAAAATACAGAGTAGATTTCCTTCTAGAAGCACCGGCGTATGTCAAAGGATGGTTGTGATATTCACAGATTTTTCAACAAGAAGATGGCCGAAACCATGTGCACTGTTGAAAATTTGTGAATATCAGAACCATCCTTTAGTATATGGGAAAAATTCCAATTAGACCAACTCCCCTATATAACTATGCAGTATTATTTTGAGACACATGTATTAATCATTTATTTATGCTTCCAAATATGTTTTCTTGCCACTATAAATTACGATATGAATTTTCTGATCCTCTCAAAATTCCTGATCTTTATTCAGGGTGTGGAGAGTCGACGCTGTTCTGCCCACTCGTTCCGAACAAAATCCTGAATCCACACCCTGTATTTCTCTTAATGGTTGCATGCAGGAAAAATCCCTCTTATTCTGTCTGGTGATTATAGTTCCGTCGATGTTCCTCTCCACACATTGTTGTTTACCACTGATGTAAAAAGCTTCACGTGTATGACAGCCGCCCCCTCGACCCTGCAACAATAGTGTTTTTGATTGAAGGGCCTCAGTCTGCGAGTCTGCGACCCTCCACGCAAACCAAGCTTGACACGTTGACGCACCGTTCATCAAACTCTATAACCTAGCACAACTGGAACTCATTGTTCATCAACTCTATTACCTAGAATAACTGGAGCCAATCTGCTGCTTTGTGCTGAGATTTCTGGATTGACATTTGTAAACATGACTTCATTTTAAGTGAATCAAAGTTGCTGTAATCAAATCAAGCACAAAGTTTATCTTTGGATGATAGTTGTTTCTGAACTTGCAGCGCCTTTAGTAGAGCTGTTTTAAACACCTTTACTTTCTAAATATATCAGGCCGTCTTGGAGAAAACGCAACATTTTGTATTTCTGCAATGTTGATAGATGTGAGGATATGAGATTTTGTGCGACTTGGATTAGTTTTAAAATATATATACTAACATGAGATAGAACGAACAAGAACTGCAAATTAATTTGACTCAGACCTCATATCAGCGTTGTTCCCTCACAGGACCAATTTTTCTTTTCGTTTCATGGAGATAGTACCTCTGTAGGGTTTAACAAGGGCCCGATTGGTCCAATACAAATGCTTTGTTCCAGACAGCACGACCATACATGGTCTCATGTGGAGCTCCTCTGTGAAATTTTGACATAAGATGGCTCTTCTCAAAACCCAGATGTCCTTAGAATGGACATCTCAAAATGCTGGGCTCAGCTTATTTACCTACCTATTTTCATTACCGCGCATCCTGAGCTGGTTTCATCACTTCAATTTGTTTTTTTATTTCAATTTTCTCTGCATGCAAATGCATTTCTATAGATTCTACAGAATCACGAGAACAAAAAAATCCAGCAGTAAAATGTTGATTCCTTGATTCCTCAATAGAGTATGACTGTTTAAGGATCCAAAGGACAGAGACTTCCAGCAAACGGACAATTAGTTGAGACAGTAGCATGCAGGGCATGAAAATCAGAGGCGCTGGGTTCAACTCCCACTGGGGTAACATTTTGCTGCTGGATTTTTTGTTTTGACATGATTTTGTAGAATATTCATCTCCATTTGGGAAAAGCTCGATTGGCTTGCAAAAATTTATGAAATTTGATTGGCCATTTTCCTTGATAATAAACTAACAACAAATTTCAATTGGTTCCCACTATTGAAACCCAAAAGAAAAACAATAATAAATGAGAGGAATAAAATAAGTAGGTTCGGTTATACGTTTAAAAATTTCTAAAATTAATGACTACATTCCGACACGAGGAGTATTTGAAAAGAGCACAGGTGAATTTGAGTACCATAGGTGCAATTTACACTCAGGTGAGGAACAGACGAAGAAATGAAAGATGCTTTAGTTGTTTTACCTACACCAAAAACAAAACGTTTATTCCAAACGTTCGACGTGGAATAGTGTACCTCCGTACGTTAACAGCAGAAAGACGTTGTGGAATGTACTTGTTTACCGTCTTGAAAAACTCGAAACACCTGTCGCACTTTTAGAAAAGAGTGCACACACATTGTGTTTTTCTTTTGTCGGTAATTACTGCTGTTACTGCTCTATCGTGTAATTGTATTTTCACCGTTTTTACCTCCATATTTATGCTTTTTGATTCATTTATTCCACTTATGTACATTTTGACTGAATTATTTTGTAGAAATACCATTGAATTTTATCTTAGCAACCAACGTTCGAAGTCCAATTGAATTCAAGAAATATTGCGCATCAACCAATCAAAGTTCACCAGCCAGGCCCAAGACGTTTAATGTTTCAATGACGCTTATTGGTTGGCACAAATCTTCCCAACAGTTTATATTTTATCACTCTTTTTATGGTCACCTGTGAATAAGGATCAGTTTTTGTAACCATGACAACCCGCACTCTAAGCTGCATGACTCGGGTGATGAACGATCCAGGGACACATCCTGGACGGAGACGAGCCTTTAACTCCGTGACATGAGAACCGACACGACAGCAGAGTTCACATCGGGCTGTCTAAAGAATCGATTAATCGTAAAAAAGGTCAGACCAGTCAGGCTAAATCATCGAATAATTGTAACAATCTTCGCATTACTCAATCTAAAGAGTCGATTAATCGTTGCAGAAGTCGGACCAGTCAGTCTTAAGAATAGATTTATTGCATCACGCTAGGAACTTAAACCACCTTATGGGATCACGGATGGCAACTTCTTTTCGGCAATTTGGGACACTTCCCATTGGAATGTTTTTGTCAAATCTGGACTCAAGACACCTTATGACATCTCCTACGAGCCTTTGTGGTCAATTTTGGCATATGTCAATTTTTGGCGACTCCAGGGCAGTTCGAGTATTCTGGCCAAAATAGGGTGCCTTCAGAAAATCAAAGTTTTCTCGATGAAGGAGAGATGACTCATCAAAATGGCATGGGGCCTTTAGGTGGGCAGATGACTAGGCTATATGATGGTACCATTTTTGGCAGGTGCAAGACACTTAGGGGGCCGCCGCGGGGCATCGAAAATAAAGTTTGTATTTTTTTTCAATTTTCAACACATTTGCGGCAGCTTAAAGGGTACTCGGGATTCACCGATTTCAACAAGATTCAGGCCATAGGTGTAGCCTAGGGTGTTCTAGATACCTTGGTTTGCATTTTTGAATATCTCTCCGATTGGCCGTTTGCTGGGCTGATAAGTGCCAAATTTTTGAAATTTGTCGACATTTCGAAAAAGTGCCGAATTTCTAGAGCAATGGGTATTCGCAATTTGTACCTGAAAATTGGCATGAAGATGTCAATCTATCTAACTCGGATTATGAAAAATTCAGAATTTTTTTTTGTCAGTTGGTCTCCGAGGTATGGCCATTCGAGTAACTGGCCGTTTGGCAACAGAAACAGAAATTTTCCGTTTACAGCATGAAGGGTCAATGATAGGGGTCCAATGTCAATTGATGATTTGTAGGGGACCTTTTTAGCTGTCAAATGG
>JBCAUG010009448.1:0-11196 GCA_038406175.1 Haplosyllis leylae
CAACAGCTAATATGTTGATTATTTGAGAATTTATTGGGAAATTAAAAAAGTGTCTCGCTCTCCCTACCACTAGTCTATACCATTTTTCTACTGCTATTGTATTGCATGATTCTTTTTTAATTTTTTTTCATTTTTAATTTCATTTTGATTAGACATGTTTGAATATCAGAATTTAAGAAATGGTCACAAGTTACATGGCCTCCACAGGGTGATCTCTCCAGGTGCCATGTAGTAGTCATCAATGGCCGCTCCATATTATGATTTATTTTTAAGGAGAGAATGTCAGTTGATATTTTGAAAAGAATAACATTGACTAAGCTATATTCCTTGAATAGATCAAAGTTTTGGAGAAAGTCGTTCCATTTTGTGGGAGAGACACCCCTACTTTTGTGTAACGAATTCTCGTAATTTTCATTTGGGAAGAGACAATTGAGTGTTTCACGATAGGCGTTTCTGTCAGATTATCTGACAGATCTTTGCACAGGGAAGAGCAAGAAATAAATTCGTCAAAAATTGCCCCCAGTGAGGTTTGAAACCAGGAGCTCTGGATCCTGAGACCAATGCTCTACCCCTGAGCTAGAGAGGAATCTGTTGGGCAGGAGGTTTCTGAAGTGAGCTTTGTTTCATGCACCACTTCATATGTTGGACTTTGTTCATTTCCAGAATCAATGGAGTATGACTTTATAAGGGCCTTAATGATTCACACAGACAGCCAAATAGTGACTTAGCTCAAGGGTAGAGCATTGGTCTCAGGATCCTGAGGTCCTGGTTTCAAGCCCCACTGGGGGCAATTTTTGACAATTTTTTATGTCCTTCTGTGTGCAAAGATGACAGAAATGCCTATTGCGAAAAACTCAAATGTGGGTAAATATAGCCCCGCAACTTCCAATTCCTTTACCCTTGCTAGCAATTGCTTTATCGAAGACCATTGGTAAACTTCCTTTGCTGAACAATAATTCAAAAGATAATCTCATTCCTCTTTTATGTAAATCTCCTTAGTCATCACAAAATGATTTTTGATACAAATTCTCATTTTAGAGTTTCAAATCTGTTAAATGCTTCAAAATCAAGGTTTTATTTTGTTTTGATTTGATTTGGTTTGATTTCATATTTTATCGTAAATTTTTCTGAGTGACTTTGTTTCGATCAACAATCCATTTTTTTCAAAATGGAGAGGTTTTCATCTAATTGGATCAATTAGGCAAATTGGACAGATGCAGTGGTACATGAAATAGGTGTTTTTTAAAGTTCCCCACAAGCACAGTTGACTGTGGTGTAATGGTTAAAGCAGTTGGAATATAAGCAGGAGATCCTTGACTCAAACCCCACTTTTTTAGCGAATAGATTGTAAAGTGTAAGCGTGAAATATTACTCTGTCACTTTTTCATCATGCTAATAGTGGTTCGGGTTTCAAGAAATTTAAGAAATCAATGTTGATACAAACATTTAGATTGTTTTCAACCTTTCTTTAAAACCCAACATCATTTTACATTGAATGTTGCATGATTAATTGAATATTCTTCATTTTCATAACTGGCTTCTCAGATGTTTCTGTAACTAAAATTATTAATATTTAAAATGAATAGTGAATGAGGTCAAAACAGATATCAATCTGCAAACACACTTCCAGATAATGCTACCTGTGTTAAGTGACCTATCAGTTAGTGGACATGCAGAAAAACACAAGCGGTAATTAGTTTATCGTAAGCTTTGATTTTAATCCTTTATTTACTTGTTACACTTCTAACAACTTCATTGATATCAAGTACTTTTTTGTTAATGCTGGTTTTCTCAACCTCTTAAATTGAAACCTGGTCCTGATAATAAATAAATAAGTTTATCTCCTCATCTTTCAGCGTACATATTTTAATATCTCATTGCATTGCTACAGAGCAAGTACAAGGTGTGATGAGATAAATATATGTAACTAATTAGAAATCGTTTGAACCAACATACAGCCCAATAAGATATTATCCATGATTAATGATCATGATTTGTCATCACTTTGTCATACTCATTTTCAAACAGATATACATGTTCACTGAAATTTCTTCGTAGTTTTGTGCTAATAATGTGTAATTTTGTGTAATCAAAATGAGTGTCGTTGGAGTATACTGTGTAGGATAAACCAAGAAAACATGTAGTAATAAATATCTGAAATTACAATTAAATTGTGAAAAATGACCAATGTGATACTTTTTTATGGCTTGACAATCAGTGAACAGTCTCGTTTGTGTTTCAAACAATATCACTAGAATACAAACTGGCAATATTGGTATTGTTATCAATTTTTTTTCCAGACATTTATAACTTCCTTCTGTATTTGCACAATATGATATTTGTCAATGTAAAATGAAAATTTCACTGGGCACAAAAAATTATATCTTACTGCTGTAGACTTTAAAACAAAAGCATAAAACAAAGTGTAACAGGTTGAAGTAGATCCATACATAGTTACAAGTGGATAGAGATGCATTCCTTGCATTCCTGGCCCAATGTGGTTAGTATGTGCAACATTTCAAAGTGATTAGCTCCCCAGGCTCTTGCATGTCCTTGTGACATCCCTATTATGTGTTGATCGCATGCCCATCATGCATAGCTCCCCCACATCAGCCACTCAAAGCTAAGGTGGCACATGCACATTCCTGGTAGCCAATCAGGACCATTGTGTGATCCTTCCAGCCTATATGATATGTAAGACTGTATTCCTACTCAGCTCCCCACAAGTCTAGACAGTTACCCACTGGTGTGATTTAGATGAGGTTAGTGCCAAACCAAGACAGAGTGCTCTTCTACCTGTAATAACCACAATCTGTGCACAAAAGCTCCACTACTTTGTATGGCTCCCCTTGGTGACCTTGGTGACAGGCTGGTGGTTAGGTAGTAGGTATAAAAGGCAAGTGTGCCCCTATGAAAGTAGGACCTCTAGATAAACTATCAGACTGTTCAGTACCAAAAGCAAACAGCAGGAACTTCTCAGGTATTGAGAGGAACTAAGTCTAACTCCCTGCCCAGGACCTGCCAAATTGCATGTTTGGGCTATTTGAGCCATTTTAAACACTTTACAGATGTCAAAGGCAGGAGGAGTTAACTAGCTTCCCCCTACAAAACCTGTTACTTACAGCCACTTAAAAATTTGCATTAAAATTGATTTATCACCCTTTCCAAGATAGTTTATCTCAGAAAAGTGGCAAATTGTCTATTCTGCACCTGACTTTGTCTCTCATCCTTGGACATTTTTCTCTGGTAATTTGTACACTGGCGACATCAATGAATTTCATATGAAACTAATATGATTCTGTCGATTAAAGGTTAAAAAAGAAAGTAGATTTATTTTGCACTACACTACACTGCACGCTATTCATAATTTCTGTCAAATGGCGCCATCACTTAAATTAGATACGAACTATTTGAATTCTTTTAATTTCCTCAATTGGATTTAATTTCCTTATTTGCAGGAAGTCTCAGTCCTTTAGATTCTCATAGAGTCATGCTCTATTGATTCCAAAAAATTTTTTGAGTCAAAGAAATTGTTTTGAAGGGTTCATTGTCAGTTGATTAGTACATCTTCTACAAACTATTTCCCTACGTAATCACCTGGAGGATAGAAGCATTGAGATCTACTGTGGTTCAGAAACCACAGCATATGTCACCAGGAGTACAATGAACGGTCCCAAAACGGCGTTCAATCTGACGCGTACACATCCAAGGTTGAGAACCCTACACGGGAGAAGAGTCAATAGCATTAGGGCAGATGTTCATATTTAAGCTCGGTACAGTAGATACTGGCGTCCGTGAGAGTGAACAATCATTCGAGTTTTTCCTTAACAACCAGAAAACAATTTCTTCTTTCCTACTTTTCCCTATGTTAAAGTAATTGCAACCAGTTATAAATTTGGTAGGATATGCTACTCAAAGTTCTAATTAATAATATGTATTAGAAGAACTGACATGTCAAGATATGTACCAGATAATAGAACTTAAACTGATACACAAAAATGCCAAATCTGACAGATCTGGCAATTACAGAAAAACTAGATTCTCTCATTGGATGCGTAGGCACAGCTTGAACGGGCTTCGGGGGGTCTCAGCGATCCCAAAAAAGGATCAATGTGCTCCAAAAAACTACAAAATAAATTGTTGTTCTTTCAGGTCTGTTTGAACAGATAAGTCATGTATATGAAGTTGACTTTGGTCCGAGTCCTCGCTGGTTCTCTTCTATCATCACTATGATTCAGTGGACCGCTGTGCTCTGCAGTACTCTCTTCATACTCTGTATGACGTTTGGTCGTTTCTACAGCATTATCAGACCTCACAAGGCTGCTTCGTTTAATACGGTTAAAAGAGCTAAAATAACAGTATTGTGTATTGTTGTATTCAGTATAGTATTTAATATACCACATACGTTTACAACAGCTATTGATAGGGAAAAGGATATACCGTTTGGTAACGGTATAGAGACAGTCCAGGGCCAAATGTACTATTGGACCTCTTTCATTGTTAACTTTGCTTTACCCTTTGTTTTACTCCTTACAATGAATAGTGTTATAATACATACCTTGCGCAAAAGAAGTGTTATGCAGATAAGGGGAGTAGATGTCCAAGGTCAAGGTCAAGGTCAAAGGGAAGGTCAAACATTAAAACTCAAAAGGTCAGAATTACAGATATTCGCTACGTTACTTTTGGTCACATTTTCGTTCTTAATTCTAACTACCCCAGCGTATATTTTAGTCCTGTACGTTTTCTTGGTAAATTACGATGAAAATCCAGAGACGTTTGCCGGATTTCATCTTTTCAACGTCATTGGCCACACGACGCTTTTCACAAACTGCGCCATTAACTTCTTCCTTTACGTCATATCCGGTCAGAAATTCAGAACGGATTTGAAGAGATTGTTCAAAAGGAAGGGAAGCAATTTAACTGAGAGTTCCCAGACAACGTCCACAAGAATATCTTGTTTTGAGACCAATAATAATTGTAACCAGACACCGCCCTAGAAAAAGTGGACCTTCTGTCCATCCAAATAGCTTCCATAAAAAAATTAAAAACATTTCACAAAGCGTTCGTCAACTGAACCAATAAACAGTGTATATGATTAATTTCTTCGATTTGATTAAAAGTCTTCTTGATGCTAGTTCTAAGCTAACTTTAACTTGATATTACACATTCTAGTTCTTCACGATACGCATTTCAGATCTGACAGAGCTCAAATGTTTATGAAAATAACCCAATTATTGTGTTATTTAAAACCCGTCTACTTGAGCATGTAGATTGACATTAATACCAGTCAAATACCAGGTTGTCAAGGTGCGGAGCCTTAATGTGTTGATGATGCATAGTATGGGGCTGGGTTAACCTGAAGTTAATGGAGAATCATTGTAAAATCATACGTCATAATATTAATTCTAAGTCAAACTAAGAACATTATCAACACTTTTTTCTTTGTACATTTAATGTTCGAACATCGCGATTAACCTGTGATATTAAAATCATAAGATTCTGTTTTTTATTATTTCTGTCATACATTGCCCTGGTTAACTTGGGGTATTGACGCCATATTGTTCAGCACGGTTAATTAAGGTAATATGCAAAACCCGAACGAAGGGGGTGTGTCAACTAGTATTACCTATAATGCTTATATTTCTATTGCAACGAAACCTTCTTTGTGCATTCCTCTAAAACCGATCAAAAACTGAGTTCTTCCCATTTGTATATTTTACAGTATTTGTCTGCTTTGTTTTTATTACTTTAAACAAGGGGGGGGGGTTGACTTTATGCAATGACGACTCACTATTGAAGGCTTTTAAACACGTAACCTTTGGATTTGCCTGCGGTGAGGCGCTATGTTAAACTTGAAACCTTGACATAATCGCGAACGTTAACTCTGAACAGTCCTTTATCTGCACTCTCACTCTACCTGTTGAATGATTCAATTTCATTTGTAAATTATACAGTAAATTGACTCATTAATTGTAAAAAACACCATGTGAACAACATACATGTATGAAGTTGTGAGGAAATGCCTGACGCAGCGCAGTTTCTTTTGTTTTAATTTTTTTGGGGCGGGGAGCCTATTTTGGTCTTCAGGTGACTTCTGCCCTGGTTTTTGGGTGCAACACACACTGATTACATAGAGGTCAGCATAGTAGCCGAGCATTTTGATCCTCACACATGCAAACATATCCACAAACATTGGTTAGGCTCGAACCCATGACTGAGCGTTTTTCAATTGTAACGTACAGGGGCCAAAAGTGATATATCTCCCGTCGCTATGGTAAAGATAGACATCAGGAATTATTATCACCCTTGTACACTAGCTTTTACCGCTAAAATCAATTGATTAAGGTAGTTCTTTACAACACTGACATCACAGCCATGTGTTCAGTGCCAAAATATAAACAGTCAAGCTTCATTGACCATTTGCTGCACATTTAACAGTGGTCAATTACAATGCATTCTGATAGTCACTGGACCATGAACCTTTTTGGGAGACAAAATAAAACACATAATTTGATCAAAATCTTAATTTAAAAATAGAAAGATATTGAGTAAATCAACAATTTTTATCTGAAGCCACCAGTTTTCAACATTTGGAACACCCTGTGAAGTCTTAAGAAGTTTCACCATGCCAGATTTTAGAAAACTACAGGTTACCATTGATTTCAATGGGAATTTTGGTCATCTTTGCAGTGTGATCACTCAATAATTGGCTGGTGAATGTTGCTAAACTTTCAGAGATATCTTAAAATATTATGTTCTTCAAATGACTGCTGACAAATTTGCAAAGTGTATGTTGTATCGAAGTACCTTAATAGGAGAGCAGAAATCATTCTCTGCAAGCAAAACAATTTAGAAAGATTTTGTTTGTTGGAAATAGTAATTTTCTGCTTCTGCCATCTTTTGTTAACAATCCTCCGTGGAAATGAACCTTTGGTCTGTTGGTCGCAAAATTAATTATTACTCTTTTTCGGACAGAGAAAAACCTATTTGAATACTTCAAACGTTTATTTTCATCCTTCAAGTATCCCATATTATGTGTTGTCACAATGTATTGTCAGACCGAGCCAAAGCAAAAGTGAAAACATAATTAAAACAAATTATTGGTCTTTGACCATTATCGCTTTGGCTCTCACTTTCATTTAATGTGAATAGAGTGTGGATTGTCTTTTTAACAGATATGTGATGGAAAAAAACAGAAATAAGACTGGTGTTGTATATCCGATGTCACCTTTGTCATGTTATCGAGTTTCCCCGTAATCCACAAAGTTGACAACATTGGCAGTTTTGTACACCTTCTAATAAATTAGAAACAGTTAAGAACCTAACAAGTAAATTTACATTTGTAATGGTGTTTTGAGCTTTAACTGATGTGATGAATTTCTCTCTGTTTTATATTTTCAAATTTAGGCAAAAACATTGTCAACTTTGTGTATTATGGGAAAACTAATATAATGACGCATTCAAAACTTTGGCTTCTCTTTTGCGCCTTCATTTGAATCAGAACCAGAAACTTCCGCAAGACGCTACAACAAAGTATGACAAACAAGTCAAAAATGAATGAATTTTACGAAAGCTGAATACATACAAAATATGATGATTGAACACTGATTGACACAACTTTGCAATAAATCATATACTTTGTCATCTGTGCAAAACATAAAACTGTCTACATCATAAGATACGTTTGTTTTATATTGTCCATGCTAACATTCGGGTTTTCCTGATAAGATATAATCTGGCAGATCTGATGGAAATAATATGCGATTTTTAACAATAATCACAATTCAAAATTTAAAGATAAAGGTTATTTAATATTTCCTATGCTTCGCAGATTGTTTGGGTTTCATCAAATAATTAATACATACAATAGCAAGTGGATATCTACTTCCTGATCTGCCAGATCTGACACAAATGTGTACCGTGAAAAGCATGATTATGTTGGAATTCTGTGCAGAAACAGTGATACATGAGGTACAGTATATCATAAATTCAGTCTTTTCTCTATCACTTACTTCCCTGGAACGTAGTTACTTTCCTGCAGAATTGTAGTGAGGTTCATGCAACTATAATTTATTGTTAAATCTTTACACATAAATTTGTGGTAAGCATACAAAAAGAAATTACACAGCAAAATCTGAAACTACTATTGGGTTGTCTCAATGGAATTCGCTGTGAATGATATATCAGATGAATTCGTTGACACATCACGTTTCTTTACAAATAATTTCACAAGATCGGTTCGAAACTTTTGTCCCGACAAGACGTAGAGGAAGAAGTTTATTCCGTAGTTAGTATAATATGTTTTATGGCCTACGTTGTAGAAGAGATAAAAACGAGCAAAAGTTTCTGCAGATTTACTATAGTCTACGAACATAATATACAGCACCAAAACATATGTCGGAGTCGTTAGGATTAAAAAGGCAAAAGTGACCAAAAGAAGAATTGCAAATATCTGCATCTCAGATTTCCTATTGGAACTAGAATTCTTTTGACTTTGTTCATTTCTACTTTCATTTCTCTGCCTAAATTTAGATTTCTGTCTAACAGTATTAATTATAACATAATTCATGGCCAGTAACAAAACAAAAGGTAGAGCAAAATTAATTATAACCAGTAGTAAAATTGACCCAGTAATCTCTCCATTCCTTTACCAAAAGGAACACATTGCCTTCCTTCAGCAATACTTATGAATAGATGTGGAATATTGAAGAAGATACTGAATATGACAATGGAAGTGATGGTGATTCTGGCTCGTCTCATAGTGTTAAATGCAGCTGCCTTATGTGGTTTAATTATTCCGTAGAATCTGTCGAACGTCATACTAAGTATGAACAATGTACTGCACAATGTGGTCATCCACAGTATAGTGTTATTCAGAGTACAGAACCAGTACTGATTAGGCGGCATTTCTACCTCGTACACTGTATTCAAGTATTCAGTTAAGCCTACAAGTAGAAAGCATTTTCTGTCAATGTTTCCTAAAACATTTTCACTGAATTCAATTGATGCAGTGACAAAATATTATGTTCACTATAATAAATCATCTATTAAATTTATTTGAATTGTGCAAGAGATCAGAATGTTTGCACACTGCCAATAGGTAACAGGTAATCTTCACACTGCCAATAGGTAACAGGTAATCTTCAAATTGGACAAATTAAGGTTCAGTAATTTATCAAAATTCTCTGAATTGAAATCCCACGAAAAGTTCTGGTTCGTTCAGGAAAACTTCCATTATAAACGATCTAATACAGAAGAGCTAGACCTGGTTAAATCAACTGGAGTTTCCTCAAAATACATTTCATGTCATAGAAAATCAAAAATATTATAGCAATTAGTAGACACCTAATAATAGTGCAATGTTGTCCGCAGCGGCCAGCACAGCGATGTAGAGGGAAATAGACAGGTTACGGTTCTGTGGCTGCAGCATCACCTGAAATTATTACAGTTTCTCAAGATGGAGGAGGGGGGGGGGCATGTTCTACTGGATTATATTACTAGATTTGCAGAGTAACATATGAAGTACGGATCGCAGATTCCTGGACGGAAGTCTTGTGCATTTCTTCGCACAATTTTCTTAATAACAATAATTTGATAATAATGCTAGCTAACACAAAAATCCTACCTAGCCAATTACTTCCACGAAAATCCTGACCAGAGATGAGAATTTAACTGATCTATTAAAAGACAGCATATGATACACCGCTGCCACTATAGCATTGAATTCTTACCTGTAGATCTAACTATGCCAAATTTAATTTTGCCAAAGCGACAATTTCACTTAATTGGCCTGTTTAAGATGTTTTTAGTATGTGATGTAAATCCCAAGTAATACCAGCATTACTCATGTGCTTTCCTCAACAGATACTCAATTTTAACCGATACAGTTCGCCATATTGAGTGCCAACATATTATTTTGGCCAATTTTTACCTGAAAACTGCACGAAAAGAAAAAAAACTTGGACCTAGAGGGGTCGCGCTTCTCGCCCCCTTGTATCCGCCAATGGACAGGGCAATTTCTAGTGAGTTCTTCACAGGTTTTATTTACCGCAAACTTGAATGTAACAGAAATGCCGACTTTCGTGTTTTTTCGATTTTTGTTTTGGATCTTGCTAAATTAAATAAATTAGACCAATAGATCTAATTACACGTGGACAGTGGAATTGACTACCAAGGGATAGGTGAAATATTCATTTGCACTATTCATAGATCAGTTCACTACTTATGGATAGTTACACCGTGATTTGGCATAATACATGGATAGTGAAAAATGAATTTATACTGTGCACAGAAACCTGAATACACTATATATGTATGAATAAATAACTATTCACAGATAGTATATTCCACTATCCATGCAGCATTTGTCTATTTCAAATAATTAGATGAATTCACCCAATTTCAAAACCAAAATCGAAAAAACACTATTGTAAAGCTAGGCGATGGAAACTTTAAGCGAATCTCACCAGAAATGACAATGTGTTTCCGATGACTCCAATCGGAACCAGGATAGGAAGATACGAAACGTTTATTGCTTCTCCTGAAAAATAGTTCATAATAATAAATGCCATTGTAGAAATGAGCACATAGTAAAAAATTTCATTGTAGAAATGAGCACATAATAATAAATGTCATTGTAGAAATGAGTCCATAATAATAAATGTCGTTGTAGAAATGAGCACATAGTAAAAAATTTCATTGTAGAAATGAGCACATAATAATAAATGTTACTGTAGCAATGAGGCCATAATAATAAATGTCATTGTAGAAATGGGCCCACAATAATAAAGGACATTGTGAAAATCAGTCCATAATACAGGTTGGACATGGTTAAAATGAATCAAATTATGTACAAAACTTCGAATTAGAAATAAATTCAATTTGAAGCTTCGATTTAGGATTTACTTCAAATTATTGCTTTGCATTGTGGCTTCCTTCAAGTTAACACTTTGAGTTAGACTCAGACCTACTTCAAATAAAGAAAGGAAGCCATGTTAGCATTGTTTCATGTATTATGGTGGTTTTCTTTGATCTTTCAACACTCAAGACATGAAACCAATGCAGTCTATGTGTAAACTATTGTATGCTGTCTTTGATGTTTCGACACTCATGACATTGCATTGCTATGTGCAGTATTAATCAACATAGAAAATCTAATGCATCTTTCGACACTCATGACATTGCATTGCTATGTAC
>JBCAUG010009459.1:0-25438 GCA_038406175.1 Haplosyllis leylae
GTAAACATTTATCTAAAAGTACTGTAATTGGAGGCCTAAATATTATTGGAAATGTACCTGGAATTTTCTTGAAAAAAACTGGAAAAATCATGGAAATATCATGGAATTTTGTCAGTCCGGAAATGTGGGAACCCTGTAATACAACAAAATGAATTTTTGTGCATTTTTTTGGGTCAGTGTTTGTGGTTTACAACTGTAAAACCATGGTAGCGCAAGAGAGTATGAAGTAGAAAATGAGAATTGGGAATTGTTGAAGCATGCTTAGCAAGTTGGAGGAAATTGCTATGGCTGACATAGTGGATTGAAATGATGATGGGGAGGGGAAGTAGAAGTGGAGTTAATGAACACATTTGGGCATCTAACTGCTTGGCAGCATTAGGCGTTCATAGAACAATGTCTGCCATGAAAGAGATGTGGATCTTCCGCTCTAGTGGCCTTCAATAGAGACTAGATTTGGTCGACATGCGTGGAATGAGCGTTAGGTGAAATAACGGCACACGCCACCTTATAATTACCTAAATAGCCCCCTGTCAACAATACCTGGACACTACACTTCATTACTCGTGAAGGAAGCTGCTTGGCCAAACACTTGCGCTGCCCTCAACAGACGAGTTTTCTCTAATAACTAGTAAAAGTAACATGCTCAGCTTAAAATCGTAATGTTATAGTTTTATGTAGGAATTGTAATACATTTTGAAATTTAAACGACGGAGTCAACTCACTCTAAACCACTGCCCAGCTGAACGGAATGAAAAAGCGAAATAAAAGGGCTTGACAGTGGTATTGGTTCATTTAGACCAGCGGTAAAATTCTATCCATAGCTTATTCTAAAAATTAAGATTTCTCTCTGTTTTCCCAAGGTGACAGCTGCTGGAACTTGTTTTGATATTATTGGTTTCTTGGAATCATCGGATGTCACTAATGTGGTGAAATAACAAGACAGTAGAAATATCAAAAGTTATAGAAATGTTGTTGTTATATTCTCAGTAATGTAATTAAAATAGAACATAGAAATGATGATTAAGTGAGGGAAGAAATGGTCTTTGATGTTTTACCTGCTTGGTAAGTGGCAATCAAATCAGGTGTAAGAGAAGTTCTTTTATCTATCACATCAACCCAAATTTGGGTACTTGTTCCGTCCTGCATCATGCTCTCGATAGCTTTTCCAGTTTTACCTAGTGTAAAGTTATAACAACAATTACAGACAGTTGACGTTGTTCCGGGAATAAATACTATTTATTTCAACTAATATAGATTGAGGCCTTCATTTATAATTCACTGTTTTTGTTGTATTTTGTTTGAACCTACCTTTGTTTTTCATTTATTTACGTTTTATACATTTTCATTGTAGGCGTTAAAGTAAAAACAGAACCTGGTTTTGACGATTCAGATTCTGACGATAGTGCCATACAAGGTAAATTGAGTGCGGTTTGAAAGCTACCTGGCTTCATAATGACTAACCCCTCATGTGTTGTCACATGATTAATCCACCCGATCACGTGGCTGGAAATCTTTAATCACTTAATCCATTTACTAAATCAGCTTCGTATGGTTTCTACTAATGATTATCATCTCCAGAAATACTGGTTACCATTCTGGTTTATTAAACAGAGAAAGGTGTTTATTCCCTAACAGATAGATTGCTCTTGCATGGTATCTAATGTTCTGTCTCTAAATCATCTTGAATGTACCTTGTAACTCTTAATGACGTTAAGAATAGCATTTGGTGGCATGCTGGTGATATGCAGTAATCGTAGTGAATAACATGACTCCGAGTGAGCCTTGTTCTGGCATGTTCGCTTTTTGGTGATTTTAACGCTACTTAGCAGCAGTTGCGACTAACGTGTGATTCTTTGTGGTATATTTATTGCTATCACAAGTGCATTGAATGCGGTGACAATATACTTAATGGTCTTCCTTCCATTCACGGGCCACTACATTGCAAAATGATCATATTTGGACGTAATAGAGCTTGACCCAGATAGTGTTTGGCATGCCGGAGTCTCTGTTCATATTGTCATGCGGCCGGCCTCTCTCAAGCATGTTCAATCCTGACAAGCAGCTGTGTGTCAGTGTGCACGTTGCATGACGACGCAGCCTGCGAATATTACACATAATTATGGTTGTGCCACAGAGCTGATCAGCAATGATTTGTGGGCTCGCATGGCCAGACTGACCTTTATATGAACTGTAGGTTAATAATGCATGCAGATGGATCAGAACACTTCCATACGGGGTAGTAGAACCCCAAATCCTCCATTCATCCTGCTTAACGCTTTGACAAAGTCCTTCTGTTCTCCAAATAATGTAAGGTCACCACATCAAAGCAACCGTGTATCAAGCTAATAATTCACTAATAAGATATACAACCTAAAATATGTAGGTTAAAGTGTCGTAATTTGTGTATGAGTTTATTATAAAATGTAAACACTAAAACGAATCTGCTAAAGAGCGACCCAGATTTCTGTTCTGGAAACCGGAAGTTGAGAATGTCGACATAACTCTTATCCTAAATATTTCAGAAGATTGTGATTGAAAGTAATCTGTGTTTAATATATGTTAATAATGCTTTGTGTTTGATTTGTTTCAGTTCTCAACAGAATGTGTACATAATCTTCCTTTTATGTTCACAGCTCGAGGCTGGCGCAGAAAGGTTCTTGAAGCATATAGGTTTTGTAGACAGAGGCCAGGGCGTCTATTTGAATTCCCAGGCTACAGAAGGAGTCTTACAGTGCTACAAGACCCGGGGCACATTTACATTCCACAGCTCTGCAGAAATTTCTCACATCTGGCTGCTCCCATTGCAGGCCCCTCCTTCTTCTTGCCCCAGCCTGAGATGCTGGGGACGATCTAATCCGACCTTAGTCTCACAGAGCCCCCCACCACGATCTACCATCGTACAATGTCTTTGAAAATGTTGCTGTCCAGCTTGGCTGAAGAAGCAAATTGAGACGGAGGCAGCTTACGTAGAGTGTGTTTTCAGTTTGACTATTGAGATGAAGCAGTGGAGCGTATCAGAGCGACCTGCCTCCTCACCCAGCACGGCCCTCCAGCTCTGACCACACTGAAAGGGCAGGATGCCCTCAACCTCAAAAGCTATGAATGGAATTAATGATCAAGTACTGACTAACATCCTTGTAACATTGAAACAGTTTTAGTTGCTCTAGATACTTCTGATGTTTCTATTCTCCGGCACGACAAGATGCTAGATTTCAGCTTATTTGCCACTCTTACAGGATACCATTGTAATTTGTTGCTTTCATACAAACCCAAATGCATTCTACTTCAAATGTGTAAAATTAGGGGTTAATTACCCTTTATAAATGCATAAAATTTCGAGTTTGAAAGCAAACAGTGTTTGAATGGTTTGCTTATATTGCGATACAGGACGGCAGGAGGAGTCTCGAGTTTCATATTGTCCAGAATTGTGAAGATGCAAGACTGGTCATGGCCTTTCCTTAGAATATACAAGTGCTCTTCATCCCCTAACAAGGCCCATAATCAGTGTAGTTTGGGACTGTGGCCTCATATGCCTGTGTTATATTAAGACTTCTGGTTGCGCACAGCCGTAGTGGCCCATGGTTATGCAGGTACTCGCTATTTTTCACTGACTCATTTTCCGCACATTTAAATGTCACCGCCAATATTTACAAAGTGTTCATCTGCAACGAAGTTTAAATAAGTAACTAGTGGTATTTCAGTAGATTGACGTCACATGCAGAAGAGTATCTTTGAGGATGATTCTATCGTATCTATTGTGATGCAGTTGAAGACATTGTCAGCATCTGTGGAGAGATGTTATGGATACATGTGTGGCAAGCGGCTAAATGCAAATCGCTCAGCTGCTACAATGCTATTTGATTGATATCTTTCAAATTAGCTATGTGAAGACATAAGAGTCTGCGGCAAAAAGGAAAAAAAGAAAAGCTCCGAGTGCGTTTTATTCAAACACAGGGTTGGCTGTTGTCTACAGCTGTAGCATGTCAATTGATGTACACCAATCTGGTGTGCGTTGTACCCAGGCCGTCAGCAATATTGACTATTGTTTCTTGTAGTTATTGAAGAACAAACCAATTAGGTCTTCAACAAGCATGTTAAAGAAGATTGAAACTGATTTGAAGAGGAAATGTCAGTCGACACAGATTTGACATGATAGTAGGCATATCATTGCCTTAGAAAGGCAACATTACCATTGGAAATCAATGCTAACTCTGTTAACACTTGATACTGTCAATGTAAACTAATCAATGCCAATTTTTGATCACCGCCTTCAGCACAAGGGAAACATGTGAACTTGAGTAACCTGTCTCCGCAGCCTACTTTTTTCTTTGTATAAAGACATTTTCACAGCATCAAAGTCCCATGCGAAATTGGTTTCTAAATGTTTGATAATGAGCGCAAAGGCAGTTGTCTTGGGAATCACTGCTTCAAACGAAGTGAAGGTTGGCAAAGGCGAGGCAGGGAACACGTATAGTAATACTAGAAGCGTGCTGGATCTGATGGTTCCTTCTGGTGAGTGCACGAATAGGGTCGTAATGCTGCACACATGCAACCTGAGGAAGTTATTAAAGCTCTCGACAGCCTGCGAATCTTACCACTTGGACACGGCCGGAATTAAAAGCAGCTCTACCACTCATGTAGACGTTATGCAACACATGTTGCTCTCCGCATTGCTAATACGGTAGTTCTCGAGATCAATTCCACATTCTACTTTCGTTCTTCGTATTCAGTGAACCAATTTATTATTTTGAAGGCTCTCTTAAAGTGAGCCTCCATGACTTTTCTATTGCTCATCCATGTATTCTTTACTCCATTATCTCATTCACTTCACACTTAGCATGTGTTTTCACCGAAGACTATTCCCATCAACCAGAACTGATTTTGAATGCGAACTATGTTATTAGAGGGCCACATGTTGCATTTTGAACAGTTTCGTCATACAACGATAGCCTGCAGAACAAATAGACAATTCTGTTGCGTTTCTATAACAACTCTCACTTAAATTCACACAGCTGCATGGCTTTCATTTTTAAATTTACATCTTTTGTCTCTTCATGCAAGTTCAGATGTATTGAATAGGAAATGTTCAGTGCAGTCTTTGTAAAACATTGTCATGTCTTTTGAAATCATTGGTTAATTCTATAGGGTAATTTTTGCACAAAAGATTAAAAACAGTATGAAAAGACAATTTTTTGTGTGGATTCGTCACCACTGAATCGGTGTTTCCCGATGAAATTATGATGTGTGGACGCCGAAACCATAATGTAAAAATTACATCGAAAACATTTCCAAACACTCCGTAAAAATTCTGCAAGAAATGGTTCATTTGCCGGAAGCTTCTTTTCTTTTGTTTGAAGCTCTTTTCACTTGATTGCATTCTGAAGGTTGTGAACAGCTTTAGAAAGTAAAAAACAGTTATCTAGCCAGGATCTCTTTCTGCAGCACATAACATCAAAGAATCTTTTATCTTTGGCATAAAGTGGTCGTCTTTGCATACAAGCAGGGGTCTTCAGTTTACCTCCACAGTGTAGCAAGACGTATCAGATACCTTAAGAATGAGCTGTATAAAGTAGGCCTTAAAGCTGCATTCACCCAGGTATGTGAGGCAAAAGCACTAGCATCTTCCTCAAAGTAGCAGTACAAAGGTGTGATAGGCAATTTATTCCTCGCAACGAGGAGCATTGTAAAGCCGTAGTTTTATCACTCGGTACATGACATCCAGGTGGAAGCCTGGCAATTGTAGGCGACAAAGACAGGGACCCACCCATCTCTCGGAGATATGAATACACACTTATTTGCCAGATTGACTTAAATCTACCAAAAGATCTAAATCCTCACCAACAGAGACTACCCATTTACCAAAAACGTGTTCACATCAAAGTTGCCAGTTTTCAAAAGAAACGGTACGGCACACGTTTTTGACAATCGAAACAGTGACCATTTAAAAAAGAAATTTCTGAGTGGTGAATGTTATTTATTGCTTGGCAACTTAATATATTGCGACACTCCAAACGATGTCTCAATTAGCCATCCTGGTGCATTAATTATTTGTGATTTGCATAGTGTATTAAACAATGACAAGATAAAGTGCCTCAAACGGTCTAAGCAGATGACCATTATGAGCAGAAACACATTAATAGCGTATTAAAAGGTTATTTCTTTGTAAGTAGATGCCTATCATTTCTTCATAAAGGCTAAATATGCCATGAAAAGGAAAATATCTTTTACACATTTCCAGTTCTTTGTTGTCAGTGATCAGATAAATGAAAAGATGTTTGTTAAAGGTTTACGGGACTGCTTCCTTCAATGCCACCTTTGAGATTTGGTCAGGACCTACAAATAGGCAATTTCTTAATAAGGCAGCTAGTTACGGGCGTCATTATGTGGCTGATTTGATGAAATTGCTGCCGCCCAGAAGTGGAGCGCACACACCAAGTGACAGTGGGGGTTAGAGTTCAGGCAGTGGAGCGTCGTTGAAGGTCCCGTCTTATATGGATGTTTGGCCGATTTCAGCGCTATCCACATCATAGCAAATTGCCCATCTCTCTAACCATTTTCCCATCCAAACCAATGTAATACACTCGGTAGTGAAAGGAAAAATCGTCCATAGATGAGCATCAGTCTTGTTCAAGACATAAGCTGAAAGTAATGTACAACAAGAAGCTTTTACAGCTTGCCACATGGCAGATTATCCTACTGTACTGTAACTGTGTTTGTAATATCAACCTTAAAGATCTTCTGTAGCAGATATTTACATGTTAGGGTCGCATGATAAGGCACAGATGCATTTCAATCTTCGTTTAAATTAACTTCTGCTCACTTTTATATCGCTGTGTGTTAGTATACACACAAAAACAAAGGACTAATTCGTAAGGGAATAAGTATTTAAGAACCAAAAAGGAAAGATTTGCGTCTTTATCCTTATGTGGCAGAACTGTTTCTCTTCATTTTGCCTCTCGCAGAAGATCTCTCTACACACGTAGTGTAACACTTCAAGTAATTCTAAATGAACACCCAGACCCCAAAGGGACGATGCTAATTCTAGCTCGTTGATTAGCTGCAATTCATCTGTCTTGTCTGTCGCTTTTGGCTGGCCCGTCTTTGTGGGATTGTTTTCTGGGTGTGGGATGGAATGTGGTTGAAATTTAACCAGCTTATATCTTCATTCTTCTGATCCTCTTCAACAGCAGCAGGCTTTTAATATTGAAATCCCGCCTTGGTTAACTGGATAGAAGTTTTGTTACCTGTCTTTGATCCCAAAATGATCCCAGTAGAAAGGTGTAAGCTTTAAAGCAGTCATTTTACAGCTCTAAAGGCAAGGTGGGTCTTTTTAAATATAATTGAATTGAGGCATTGCTGCGGCTTTGTTCCTTTGTTGTAGTTTTGGAAAGAGGCCCTTGTTTGATGATGAAGATGTTCTTGCAATTAGACACCCGGGGATGGCTCGGTTGGACATCCAAGGGGTAGGTCATAAGATGAGATCTTGGTTGGGTGAGAGACATACAAGAGCGGAAAGCCTCCAAAGGGGAGGAACAAAGCATCCTATCTGGCAAGGAAATGAGACTTGGTCCACGGCCGGTACTCTGACGTCTCATGTGCATCTTGCACATGTAAAGCTCTCCTCAAGCAAATTTGTGCAGCATAATTGGTCACTAGTAGAAATATGCTCAGTTCTTTTGGCATTGAAGACTGAAGTGGGAATTGCTGACTGTTTTGCCCTGAATGGCTTTGCTTACACTTGACATAAATTCTACCATCTCAGTTTCCATTGCCTCAGGATTCATGGGGAACGGTTTTGAAATGATAAGAATGGTAACCTTTGCTCTGTCAGCTCCAAGGTAATAGAGTTTGTTGATGAATGAAATGGCCTGCAAGTATTGGCAGTGTGTCAGTAAATTGTGTTGCCCATGGTGTGAAAAATCAAATCTTGTGAGACGGGCGCTGAGAGCTTAGGTGGCCACTGGCTAGGGAAGAGAGACAGTGAGACTACATTGTATACTCCTGCCAACAAAACCGTCCCATTATCCAGTTGTGCCCTTCTGGATAACAAGATTTGCATTAATTGCAAAGGACACAAGACTAAATTTTAGAGAAGCATCTTTTTCCCTGAGCTGCTGATAACTTTGCCTTGGGACATGTTGTGACGAAAATGATGTTAGGAGGATTTCATTTTGAAGGTTAAATGACAAATTGACATGATGAAATTGAAACAGTAACTCTCCTACAACTCGAGTAAATTAGATTTACTTCTGCAGGACAGTGTAAAATTTATTTTTATAATGCCTCATCCTTTCAGAAATTTGTGAGTGATGATTTGTAATTGAGCATGAGATGTCCCTGAAGTACTTTTGCGTATGAACCCAACGGGCAAGTAAGATAGAGTAGGGATTAAGGGACTTCTTTTCACAACTCTGATTTCTTTGTAACTGAATAGTTTATGACTGAATTACATCATTCATTTTTGGAGAAGGGTAACTTTGTTAATGCCATAACTGGATCTTAATCATGTTTTACAAATGATTCTAGTAAGGTTATTCATTGATGAGAACTGGGAAGTTTGTGTTCGGGAGAGATTTGGTACAGCTTGTAAAAACTGCAGGAGTAGTAGGACATGTTCTTTTACCTTTCTTGCCAAATTGTCACTGACACATTAAATGTGACTGATTACATTAGAGTAATTGCTGCTTGACAAATCATTCAATCTAGGCGTGTATGGTGTTTGGTTTCTTACACTGCTTTTGGTAGTGCGGTAAAATAGGATCCCATCGTGTGATTGCTTCCAGTTTTTGATGGTAATGTCAGAATTGTCATTCCATACAAATCGGAATAAGTTTGAATTAGCGGTATATACTGTCCTCAATAAGCATCGGTAGTATGGACATGAAGTAAAGATGTCTATGGGGTGTGATAGTACACAAGATGAAGATTGTTCCTTAGTTATGTGGACACTTAACAGGTCTGATCATTGATCTCCAATAACTTTACAGTCCAAATTCATTTGTCTCTGCATCAAGCAGAGGACATGTACACCACAAGGGCCCTTATTTGGGGCTGTCTCTGGTCAACTTTATGCTTTCCTGTGTCTACTTTTTGAAATTTATGGTGATAGAGGTAAGAAAGTTTTCAGCATAAGGAATATGTCACCGACTTGGCTTGTTGACGCTATGGGATGGATGAATGATAATCGTGCAAGTGGATGAGTCTTTTGACAGATATCTTTGTCACAAAGAACACTGGTATCCTCGAGATGTACGAGAAACAGTGGACAAGTTGCATATGTTGCTGTAGTTCAAAAATCATCCAAGTTTGGCTGGCATGTCAGTTTTGTTCTCTTACGCAGATCATCGAAGATAATCGATGCGCATTTTATGGAAGAACTATTCCAAGATGGTTCACGTGTTCTCTTGTAAAGATAAGTTTTGTGACTGATTATGAAATTTTGATGAGATGCTGGCACAATATCTTTTGATAACTATTGTTGGGAATGTTAGCATCATATGGTGTTTGATTCAGTTGGCCTCAGTATTTTCTCATTCACTGGTATTGAAATTTTTATCCTTTAGCTCGAGAATCATTGATCTTTGGTGTTCGTATTAGTATTCACCAAAAGCAAAAATTAAGCGGTACTCCTGTGAACTCGGCGTGTAGTGAAAGAAACTATTGATGCGTGGTATATAGTTTAAAATGGAAATTGAATTTTGTTTCAAAGCATATTTACGTGATATATATTTACGTAGAGTGGTTTAGTGATCAGATAAACAGCAGCTTTTTCCTTGGCATTCAGCACCTTGTAAATGTAAAACATTCGGTCAACCTACTTTATCCAAATAATGTGAAGTAAAATATTGGCAATTTTGGAACATCTACCGACCTGTAGGAAGGAAATAACGTGTAAGAACTCAACTGGAAACAACTTTACAGTTTTCAGGATCTGCGTGTGGTTCAATTTTGCAAAAGGCTTTTTAGAGAAGTGAGGTTGTGTCACAGGGCACTAACTGTTGGTATTTGAAGGAATGAGGGCTCGAGTCAGTGAAGAATAAGGGAGCTCGCTGCATTAATTCGACAGAGCCGTCACTTTGGTGGAGTGGCGAGTGTCACTGGTCCGGAATTGGCCAATTTTAGCATTCATATTTACAGGTTCCAACTCAACAGGTCAGCCAGAGAGAGGTGAAGTAGCCATTGCCCGTTACTATAGCAACCAAACCATCCGTCTTCATCAAATGTCATGGCGACTTGCTTTTGCAATTATATGTGGCGGGATGGAGGGGTATGAGGACGTGGGACTTTTCTCCACTGCCATGATTTCATACTCCTCTGACGCCCATATAGGGCCAGCTTCTGACTCGAACTGTTTTTGCTACAGAGGAAGGGTTATTAGCCTATGATTATATCTGCTGAAATAGGACAGCTTTTTAGTGACTGGTCATTAATGGCACGACTTTGCTATGTCAGTACAATCAGTCATCACAGTGCAGGGGATGCGCCGAAATTTCCTCTTCCGCTAACTTTTTTTTGATTCTTCGAGGAAAGCAGCACGGCCTGAATTATGCATTTGGATTCAGTGAACCATTAACGCGCATCAGAATTGTGTTAATATGCCAAGTTTTAATGGTCTTTAGGATGATGACTCCTCGGGCTTTATGGTTTCTCCTTTCATAGCTTACTTGTCATGGCTATTCTTCCAAATGCGTAAGCACTTGAAGATAATTTGGTAAAGACAGGTGTCAAGGCTGCTGTTTATCTTCACCATGGCAACCAGATCCAACACAAATTTACATTTGGTATCAGGAAGAAATTAAACTTTTCATCGTGTCTACATTGGCGTAAAAGGGACAAGGGCATCCACTACAGCCTGCAACCACTTCTTCCAAATATGAACATGAAGCTTTTGTGTTGCCATATTCGTCTTCAGGCAACAACATAATGAAATAGAGATACAAGACTGGGACTACCTAAATCATTTAATATTTTATGCACCATCGATGTCCCGCGTACTAAATGGCTTAATTGAATGGACAGGTGTTTGATGAATGTCATCTGTCAGTCATGTTTATTTAAAGAATTGGGGAATATATTAGTACACGTGAAGGTTATTTCCGTAAATAGTCTTCGTTGCCTCACCAACGGATGATTGCTAACAATTGTTTCCAATTACTTTTAAAGCGTCAGTCAGTCCTTTTGGCGATGTTGCGTTTTCCGAGATACAAAACGTAACAAGGCTTCGCACAACTAAGTAAAGCAGCGTTGCTGTCAAAGACTTCAGAAGTAACGTTTTTGACTGTGAAGAGATTTATTTGTGGGGAATTAGAACCACTCAAAAAGATTTCGGATTTTTTTCCCTTTAAACCCACGAGATCTTATAGATTAACACACTTGTGGTTGAACCTCATTGAAAGGCTGCTGTAGTAATTGTTTGCCAATGACACAATAAATTAGCATTGATTTGTAGTGGTGTATTCTTTGAAGAGACATTGTAAGATTGCCTAATAGTTGTATCAATAACGTATTTGAGCCTCTCTGATTTATCCCAAATCAACAATCTCTTTTCCCTCGTGTTCCTCGATTCATTATTGAAACTATACATGATATGTACATTGTTTTTGTCAATATTCCTAGTCTGGTAAAGATTTGTTGCACTAATGTTGCAGATTTCTTTTCAAATGGTTGACACGATTGCAAAAATGTACTGTTACCATATCTGTGGACTTCCAGAGAAATGTTTCTGTTAAACGTAACAACTTTGAGAAGCTTTAGCATTTAGCATGAAACATATTTCACTTGGCTAATAACTTGGAGAAAGTGGTGATTTCACCCGAGAGTACGATGGTAGAACAAGCTCGGCCGTACAGGCTTTAAATCATTGCTAGCCTGAAGGCTTTTCCAGCAAAATGACCCATATCTGACCATAATTTGTCCATGACTCTTCTCCAGGGCTTTGCATGGTGCTGTGGCTGATGACTTCCATCTTCTCTTTCTGCCTCCATATCCTTCCAAAGGCGGGGTCATCCAACATTCTGTACCAAAAAGAAAATACTGAATGAATCACGGAATCACTGCAGACATCATAATCTGTGAGCACTTATTCAGAACATGCTCAAATATGACTTGATTTTTGCTCAATCTCGGCAGAGTGTTTCTGTGTATGTGCGCTACATGAAATAGATTGGTATGACAAATTTGACATATGTCGCTAGTTTATTTCTCGAAAGTCGTCATGTACACATACCAATATGACCGTGATTGAGAAGATACAAATGGAGCCCCTTTGTTTCAATAAATTCTTCAACTAATATTTATTAAATGTTTGACTTAAACTAAATCAAAAAGTGAAGACACTTTAAAAATAAAGACGAATTTGCAAAATGTAAAGTAGTTACGGAAAATGTCTTCATGCACATCCTTTACTTCTCTCCTGTATGCATGTGTGCCTTTGAATCAGGAATAGGCAAGGAAGAGTGGAAATGATAGGATGTAGCAAGGAGACGGAGGACGGGGTCTTTTATCTTTTCTTTAAGAGAGGATTCTATGGGTTTATACTCGCTGTGCTACGGCTCCTCCTCAGAAAGAAATGCAATGAGCAAGATATCCTCAATGCCTTGTGTAAAGTTAGACAGAATTGTGCGCTCTTGTAACATCTTCCTTCTTAACATTTGTGCCCTAGAGCCAGAAGAAGGTAAAGCAGGGGGACTGTACAGGTGAGCACGCAGCTTTGTTATCACTGTTTAAAGCCGCTACCATTTACAGAGGTGCTTGTAAAGCCAGTTGGGTGAGGAATTGAAGCAGGCAGGGCTGTTAAGAAGTGGCGTTAACAGCGTTAGCATCACTTGCTGTAGCCCAGAGGAGCTCTTTTCCGCCTAATGGGGCATCATTTTGCAGGGCTTTACCTTGTCAAGCCAAGTGTTAAATAAATTGCTCCACAGAGCATTTTGCCATTAAAAATTTATAGCGATGTTTGATCTGAAAATATTTTCAGTTTTGTTTCGACACAATGCTGATTAGCAATTAGCGCAGCTTTTTTCCCAGTGTTTCTCAAACGGTGCACGTGAGTCCAGTTATTGAGAGGCAAACTTGGATTTTAGTAATTGTTAGAGAGCAACAAAGTGCGATCCCCTAGGCAACATTATCAAAGCTGTTATTTAGGAATTATATAAATGGTGCAGGGCGCAGTAATATTTATTGTTATCCCTGCTGATTCATGCTTTATAAAGTCGGATGTCTTTATTCCCAAAAAAGTGTGCAGGTTATTGATAAATCAGGGCAATAGAAATTATCCATAAAGGGCAATGAGGAATGGATTTAGCCAACTAGGCTGGTGTGAAAATGTACTAATCCCATGAATCAGCAGGTCCTTGCTGTTACTCATTGCCCACAGTGATCATCAAAGAACGACAGAATTAGTGTTGTTGCAGCAGCATCATCAATTGTCAACAACTTGCTCTTTTTTTTTCTTTTCAGCAACTCTTTCATAACTTAATCTGTACTTTCATACGTTTCTATTTTACAGGTGTTATAACTATTATTATGCTTCAAAATACGTGTTCATGTTCATCTGCTCTATTGTAATGCACGTCATTGTCATGTGTTAAATCTCGCATTGCGTGATTCTTATTTTTACACACAAGTCATCTGTTTTACTCTGAGATCCTTTACCTATGAATGTGTGGCTTACCTTGTATTGATTGTATTTTATTATGTTATATTTGGTTTATTTTGATAAAAAGATATATATATATTATCATAGTTTTATTCAGTTCAGCGTAAATTTGAGAATTATTCAAAGTAAATTCTGTAGATTGAAAAATGAATCGTAAGTTGCATGTATAAAAAATTATTGGTATGTAAAATCTTACTGGTCACATGTAAAGCGTTGGTAAGATGGTGCATGTAATTTAGATATCAATTAACATTTCACTGCATATGGTCATCGTATGATTAAAATGCATTTATTATAACTAACCTTTTTGCATGGGTGTTTGGGCTAGTTGTTATTGGTAGTGGATACATTCATACAAATGTTGATTATGACATACCATTTAGCTGCATGATTATTCATACTAAGGTAATGGGTTGCATGACCTTGTCCTTGACCCCCTTATAACCTTGTAAAAAGTGTACTAGCATGTATTTAGTATATGTGGTGGGTTAGTTATGTCCCAATTAAATGGCAGCATACTAGATGATGTGATAACAATTGCATGACAATAACCCCCCCCCCCTCCGAGTTTTTGTTTTAGGAGAAATGAGGTCATAAGATTCAAACCAGAAGCAGCAGCAATATCACATCTCAGAAATAGCACTGACCACATGGGAAAATGAATATGCTATATTTGAGCTTTGAAGAAATTATAGCTGCCTAGTTTTATGGACAGTTAAGATTTTTTGAGTTCAGAAAAAGAAACTGTGCAGAAGCCGGGGATAGGTGAAGAGTGGGTGGGCTGGTTTTCCTCCACATGTCTCTGTAGGGAATAGCAAGATCTTGGAACAGAAGCGCACTGTACATAAGCAAGATGAGGCATGATCCAGCTTAACACAAACATGTTACACATTGCCAGGCACATCTTGTACGTAGACGGCCCTTGATGCCCTTTTTCCAGCAAGAATGCCTGAATTAAGGCCATAGATAACCGACCAGTAGTCCCAGTCACACATTTCAAAAGCAACCCACTGCCACCCATCTTTGCAAATGGGGTTGAGGCAAACGCAGAAGGCCACTGTCTGAACATTAGTTGTGTCCTGCATCACAATTTGGCAGCTGCAAGTCCCAAACACCGATGTGAGCAGTTCTGTTGAGCCAAAATTAGCGCTTCGGCAAGTTGACCAAAAGAAAATAAAGGAATAAAGGTAAACATATTTTGGAAGTTGGAACGATGCAGTGAAAGGGATCTCAGTGCTAGGTCTGATGATATGTCCATTAACGTACGTTGTCTTTCTTTCCAGCTTGTAAGCGTAAAGACCTTGAGATGCCACGCACAGAGAACACCGGACCCAAGAAACCACGACTTGTTTTTACTGACATTCAGAGGCGTACTCTGTATGCCATTTTCAAGGAAACCAAACGTCCGTCCAAGGAAATGCAGGCCACCATTGCTGAACAGTTGGGACTGAAAGTTTCAACTGTGGCCAACTTTTTCATGAATGCACGCCGCCGATCCATAGACAAGTACACCGACGATGCGGTGACTATGGATCCCCAACACGACCATGAAATGATGTCACCACCGCCGCAGTAGTCAATTAAACTTGTGTTTAGAGCATGAACATGAACATTGTATTTTGTAAGCATAGATGTTAATTCACACTGCATGTTATTTTATGAAAAAGTGCATGGCCGTATTTTCATTTTCCATATCTATTGAGTGTGACAACACAACACAAAAGTTCAAATGGAGTTTTGAACCTGATTACAGTTTGACGTGTACAAGATTTTTCCATATTTAACGGTGATGGTGATGAGGACCCAGTGAACTGAGAATTGAACATGTTTGTGTCATCTTACTCTTTGTAGCTTGCAAGCAGAAAGAAACTGAGATTGTGAAACCCAGGGAGCGAACGCCCAAGAAGCCCCGCCTTGTGTTCACTGATATCCAGCGCCGCACCCTCCACGCCATCTTCAAGGAAACCAAACGTCCATCGAAAGAGATGCAAGCCACCATCGCAAAGCAGCTGGGCCTTGAGCTAACCACAGTAGCCAATTTCTTTATGAATGCCAGGCGGCGCTACCACAAGTTTAGCAAAGATATGACAGACATGAGTGAAACGCAGGACACCTCTGTCACTATCACCCAAAGCTGAGACTCCCTATTACAGCTCGGCTCTAAGCATATCAGAGATAACCATAGACTGTCGTCATCAACACTTAACAAGTTGGTATACCTTAACTGTACAGAGTAACCAAAAAGGTACACACGAATATGAACTTTATTGATACATAAATGTAGCCATATTTTAGATTATGGAGGTATTGTAGAGGATTTTGAATAAGAGAAACCATTCCAATTTGTTGGATGCAGTTAGTGCACTGCAACAGTTGTACATAGGCTAAAAATATAATTAATAATGTAGCAGCAAATTTAGTATAAACCTGAATGTATGATATTTTTTTCATCCACTTGTTAATGTGTTATTTTTGTTTTTCTTATACATTCCACATGCTAGGGATAGTCTCCGATGGGACTGTTTTGCTTAAATGTTTATACTGTTAAATATGTTGTTCCTTTAAACAAACTCTTCATGGGCTCAAAGTCTTTTAAGTGTGTGATGGAGAAAAGTTTTAATACAAGTGTAAAACCTGTTTGAAAGTACGAAGAAAACCAAAATTAGGCATGAACAATATGGAAATTGTAATGCTCACATTTTAGTAAGCGGATAGTATCATACAGTATAAACATTAAAATTTCTTTCATAGACAAACAGAAAGAAAAGTTACATTCTAAAAATTACGTTCAGGAATTTTCCTTCATCCACTTTATTGAAGCTAAGTTTAACTGAGTGTAATACAAAATACCTTAATGGTAGTCACCATTGCTAAATGGTATCTGCAAAAAGCAATTGAATTTTTACATTTTTATAGCGTGATTTTTGTACAAGAGAATGTTTGATACAGACTGGACAATTCGCATGTCTTTTCTCGATTACTACATGAATGCCATTCTACTTAATTTCGAATCAAGTCGTACTCAAATGTTGCAAATACGTATACTGAACGTTTCCTGGGCATGTATAAATGATAGGTGAAACGGTATTTGTAAAAAGCTCACAGATAAGACATGTAGGACTCTCTCACAGACCATGTATAATACCTCTTGTGTGCAATACTATATTTTTGAAGTTTTTCTCTCACTATACAAGATACCAGTGTTGAAATATGTTGCTTTCACGATTATTCACCATGATCCACAACAGGATTTGTACATCTACCTACTGTGATTTTAAGTTATATTTAGGGGTAATTTGTAGGTTATTTATTCTGGAAGGTTGTGGTTAATCAAAATGTGGTTTGATAAGGTATTATTTATAATGACGAATGAAATTTGGTGTGTACAACAGCTCTGATCGTTCTAACTTCCAAAAAGGTATCAATTTGTCATTATTTCATTTTTTGTAATTTCTATGTGTAAATCCAAATGCTTTGTAAGATATCCAATGTGTGGTTGGTAGGTAATTATTCACTGTGCATAATAATGCAGGGATTTTATGTTCTCATTTTTTCCGTAGCAAAATATTTGCACTCACAAATTGTGTGATCTAGTCAAGAGCAAAAACACCGTAAGTAGCTTTTATGAAATTCGAGAAAAAGCTTCGTAATATCTTAGCCTTCTATTGTAATTTATAAAAAGGTGTTTTATTTGCTTAATTTAAAGATTCTCAGGCTTCCTCGGCTTGCTTTACCTACAGTTAGTTTTCACAGTTACCCTGTCTACTTGCCTTTTGTATATACGTGTGTGTAAGACAGTGGGGCAGTTTAGTAGTCTCAGTATGTGGCTTGGCAATAAGGTATGTTGAACCCATCAAAGGACATCAGGGTTAGAAAGACGATAACCAAGGAAAGGATGTAGTACTAGATGTCACACTGGTAAACAGCGTTGGTTTCCATGGGTTACCGTCGTCAAGACGACGTGTACACAGACCTGCAGCAAAATTCAGTTGTGCTTTCTGCCTCAATCCATCAGGTCATGTTAAACTTCATGATTTTGTAAAAAGACTGAGAAAGACCAAAAGGAAGAAAGCGCTCAGTGTTGGTACATAATGTACACAATCTTACTTTGAACATGGGCTAGTTTGTTTACAATCGATGCGAAAGGCAGCCCTCCGAAGTTGTGTACAATGCATGCACATTTTAATTCTCAACTCCCCCTTGGCCTTATTGATCGATGAAAGGAGTTGGCAAACTCAAGCCCACCTGGTAGAACAGAAATTTTCCCATAGCTTGGCACAGCGAAGGTACTAGTGTGACATCTCGGGACATTGTGCTGCGGAATCAGAAATGTCTGGGCGCAAAAGTCCTCCTTGCTGAGATGGAGGCTGAAAGCCTATCCCGGCCCATCGTCGAGTGTTGAAAGCAGAACTAGTGCAATACCAAAATTTTTTGTTTTCATTTTGATAACACTTACGTTTCTCTTTTCGAGTATGTATAGAAAGTATATATATATTAAAAATACCAAACGATGTGGTGTGGAAATGCTGTTGTTTGCAGTGCAATTTTTATTATATATCAATGTTACATCACCCTCTTCTGAAAGGGAAGATGTGTGAGTGATAGTTTACTAACTAACTAGAATATATGCAAACCTTTTTATTTTTAGAATAACTTTATAGCAGCGTATTTCACAGCTTAGTAGTTTCTAGTCTTGTCGGTTTGACAACTAATAAAAAGGAAACAAGGGTTTAAATATGTACAGAAAATGAATCCTTGATTACTTCATAATTGTCTTTTGCTAAAACTTGCACAGGTTCTTTCTTGTAGATATTAATATCATGACAGAAATATCATGACCCAAGAGGAAAAAAATATAACAGAATTCCATGACCAATGACAAATAGATTCACAGTATCACGATTTCTAAATGTAAATTTACCCGGCGAAGTTAGATTACGGGAATCTGTCTAATAAAGGGCTTAACATGTTAAGGGTGTTGGATATTAATTAAATGTGTTGATAATTATTCTATAGTATTTGTGTTGTCTAAGTCAACTTGTTTATTAAGAATGGAACCTTTTTTGTTGTGTTTACCTTTTATTTTAAAGCTATTAAATACATTGTTGTAATGTGATAGATGCTGTGTTTATGGCACACCTTGGGCTGTGTTACTACAAGTTTATCAAGCTACTCCTTTCATCTTGATAATTATCCCAATTGGCAGAAATGTACAGTACTCATATATAATTTAAATTATGACTGATTAATTCATGTGACTGATAGTGAAGTTGTTATGCACTACTTCATGTAGGCTGTGATCATAATAATTTACTAACTATGCATTGTGTAGTAGCAGTACTAACAACGAAATAATATCCCATAAAATTTTAACTTCCCTTCCATATGGGCTATAATACCTTGTTGCTACACCAATACAAGCCATGGCCCAAGTTGTACCATAATGGAACATTAAAACATTTTTTCTATTCTTGTCACGTCTCTTGTCAATGTGAACTTGTTTCGCCAACTAATTTATTGTATTATCATTTTCAGCATTACTTCTATAAAGAAACAAATAATTCCATCCAAGTTAAGACGAAGCTTGTCAAACAAATTTTCTTTTATGTGATTGATATTGTATACCAAATACTACCTATAACCAATACATCAGGTCATCTTATTAAAAATAATGTCCCAGTAAAGGGTTCCTATTTCAATGATCTCACCTTTTTGACAATGTGAATACTGAGAGTATTCCAGTCTCGTGAAAGGCTTTGAAAACGTACAGTTACTACTTTGAGACCAACTTGCTTGATATCAAGAAATAGTCCCGATCAAAAGTAAGATATTTATCACTATGGTATGAATTATAAGTAATCACAGGAATACTAAAGTGTTGTATAATTACATAGTCTATGTGTATATATTCTCTATTTATTGTAGTTATAATTACAAACCAAAATTATAAATGCATGATGTTTATGATTTAGAATTTATTCTCTCTAGGCAGCTATAGGTTGTAAATTTCATTATTAGAGTTATCGTCATGTTATCTAATTGATGTACAAAATTAGTTTCCAAAACTTAACTTATCCAACAAAGGTGATTTTGATTTTTCTATCAAGAAGAGCGTCTTTTTTGTTTTGTTTTGATTTTAAAAGGCTAGAATTATTGGTGAAAATTTTCTTCAGTTTATTTGAAATAAATGATCTTGAATGCATCGTTTAAGTCATGTAAAAAGTGTAAATGGTTCTGTTTGAATACTGTACTGTTTGGTTCTAGTGCTTATTGTATATATGTTGTTCTCGATTTCCTGGTGATAACGTTCCAACAAAATATCAGCACCCTTAGCTGTTGCATTAATTTATCATCCTAATTTATAATTAATTTATTTATTTGATTGACTTTTTAAAGGTTCTTTGTTTTCTAATGTAATAAAATTGTGGAAGTAACTATAGTTACTCTATATTATGTATACTGTTACTGTAAATTACAAGGGTTTCATATCAGTACTATTATTGAAGTATGTAATACATAGACATTGAAAGCCAGCACAGTTTTCACGCTTCTTTGACTGCTGTATCATACATGATTCTGAAATAAAAACACTCACTCCCATTGTAACTGATGTTTCTGTCTTTTTATCAGATTGTTTCACTGTACTGAACTTTATCGTCGCAGTTTAAACGATTTGAGAAGCATTTTGCAAGCGCCGCTTTACGAAAAGTTACACAGGAAAAAAAATAGGTGGAGACGAGGAAGTAATCGAGAAAGTATTAATAATTCAATAAAATGTGGGAAAAAACATGTCTACATGCGTAATAAATTTTTCATTAAAAATGACGTTGCTATTTTAAGAAATAAGAAAAAATCATATTTTCATATCTAGCCGAAATCTAACCTGAACTAAATGTCAAATGCCGCCTTCTTTCATGTTGCTAAAATTCATTGTAGTAGTGGAAAGATTGATTCAAAAATCTTTAGCCACATTACGAATTGATGACACAATCCATTGTATCATTTGACCTACAGACATTGATTGTAGTTTACTTCAAATGATGGGGTTAAATGTTAATCAATTTCAATTCATGATACTTAGCTTTGCAATAAGTAAACACGAGTATTGACTTTCTGAATATTGACAAAAATTACTATCATGTAAATAGTGCATGCAACAAGCTCCTCTGGTATTGCTTAAAAGAGCTTAAAAGAGGCTACACTGATTTGTTATTGCAGTTGCTGACGGTACTGATTGTGACATACACTATCATGCGTTATTAAAGATAGTATCTAGCGAATGAGTCTGCATGGTCATCAAAAGACAATAGTACTAAATGACAAATTAAAAGCTGACTAATTTTTTGTAGAAACTAAACAGCTGCGTAACATAAAGGGAAAAGAAGTAATGCATGGCACATGAGGTTACTCGCTGTGTACATGTTCTGCGCTTTCATTCTTTCCTTTTGTTGATATGCTTGTAGTCAAACAATGAAATTGCTTTTTAAAAGTTGGTTTTATATTACGATATGAAGTTTTATCCATTTGTGGTAACCCTTTTGAGGAGTGCAGCAATGACTATTTCTATGTTTCTTTCAACAAGCACAGTTTAATTTACCAGCAAGCTTCAATAAATAGCCGATATCGAATTGTTCGATATATTCATGTCTGATGCAAAATTCACTAGTTACATTGTTTGGCTAAAAATTAAGCTGTCATATTTTTGTGCAGCAGAAGCGTAGCTCTGTCGCATAATGAAGCACCGAATTGTGTATCCATTATGGGAAACATGACCAATTTGAGCTCTCAGCCAATTATACATTAAAATTGCTTAATTCATCATGTTTATTTTCCATTGAAATCAAGGTAAGAGAGGGGCAGGGGACATATTTTTTGTATTAATCCATTGTTACAGTGAGGTAGGCACGCTTTAGAACGCGTGTCGCATCAGTGCCCAGCCACGGATACCATCTCACTTCTCTTTATGTGCCACTCAAAGCGCACCTCACATTATACACGCTTTCCATTTCAAACCAAATGCACAAGTAAATATTAGAGTGTAAATAGACTTTTATATTTACAATTCGACACTGTTTTATTTCGTACTGAAATAAAAGCAACGCATCAGACATAATTTTAAAAAGAAAAACTTCCATTCTTTGGCAACATTTTGACGAGAACATTGCGAACTTGGTACATGTGATTACACATGAACAAAAAAAAACAATCTCCTACATTAAAAAAAATATCCTTGCTAATACTTAAAACTAAAATACTAATTCCTAGTTTTGTGTCTGTATCTAGAATTTTTAAAAATACACATTGAAGTATAGTTTTAAGGATACGTCTGGAGCTAACACAACACTCATCTGTCAATTGTTTTTAAAAAATTCTAGAGAAATCATGAAGAATTAAGTTAATTACATGTAAATCCTCAAAACCCGAATTTGGAGACCCCTGACAACTCGACATCATTACCATTAGAATTATTATACCAATCATGCCTGCAAATGAAATCACATTACTGTGTTGGTTCCCACGCACTGAAGTGAACACCATTACACGGCGGTCTCCGCTCCGTAGTATTTAAAGGGACGGGTGATCCCAGCTTTACACATGAATGCAGTTCCCAACCATAATTTCTAACCTATTTAATTTCTATGGATGTCTCTCAGGTGAAAATAATAGATTGATGAAAAATGTAATCACCAATGAATAATTCCTCGTTCGGAAGCTGATGGAAACTTTGCCAAGGCCGCGTGTTCAGCAATGGGTTTTTTTGTACAATAAAGATAGATGTCATCAAAATTAAAACAGCCCATTTATACAGCTGTGTTGTCTCTTTAAATATTAACGTTTTTTATGATGTCATGCCATATGATATTTTCTTAGATGTTTTAATCTGATAGGATTATGTGTAGACATTTTGATTCTTAATATTAAACAACTGGTAAAAGTCTAACTTTATCACATTGAGTATAAGTCGGCCAGAAGAGGAGTGTGTTTTGTATGACGTCAGTGCGAAGCAGTCTCTTTCAGGATACAAGTTCTTTTCACGCAATCCACTCTCCACTAGCATCCTACCTTTATCATGCAACCATTATCTCTATCATTATACATTACTACGACTAAATTGACTTATCCTTTCATCTAACCTACAGTAACAATGCTACAATATTGCTGGTAGAAAGACCACTTAAAAAGTTTTATAGTTTAATGGTTCTCTCATTGCACTCCGATTTAGTTCCTGTTTCGTTAAACGTGGCAGTTTGATACTGATTACCGAGTAAATATTTTGTGATTTTGACCGTATCATAAATATTTTAAAAACTACTGTGATAGATTAAATGAGATACTACTATGCTGAATTTTTATTGCACCCAGATTGTCGACATGCCATTTTCGAGTTGTGAATCAAATATCGCCAAGAGGAGGAGGTTTCCCGCAACAATTCCCTAAAAGTGCAGTCGACACGCATTCAACGACAATGGCAGGAAACTATTTCTTTGTCCAAACTCTGGCATTAATTTAATATCCTTTCCTTTTCAAAGCTGCTTAAATGCCACGAATTTATTATCTCATGTACTCACATAAATATATTTTAAAAGCTTTTATTCACATTTTATCTGGGCGAATTTAGAGAAACCAAGAAAATAGGTCCATTGGGGCATAAAGATGTGAACCAGTGCAAATCTGACGATTGATATTGAGACTTTTACAATGAAAGTGTTATTTAGGCAGATCGATGCTACATTTACTCCCGTGTAGGTGGAAGGGTATGAAAATGAAAAATATCTTGTACAATATCAGGTATGTTTACCAAACATATTCGTATAACAAGTTGAGTTCACTTACGTGCACTGCAGAAATTGGGACAATCACAACACCACAGTTAATTTATGGATACAATATACGTGTGACTGCAGAAATTGGGACAATCACAACACCACAGTTAATTTATGGATACAATATTTAAAGAAATATAAAATAATATCTTATGTAGAAATGAAAATGCAGTGGCGGATCTAGGGGGGACGCGAGGGACGCGCCCCCACCCCCTATCTGGGCTAACATTTCTTCATTTTCCTGTAGTTTTCAGGAAAAATTGGTCACATATTATGTTGACGCACCCCCCCACCTCAGGGGTTGGCGCCCCCCTCTGGGAAATCCTGAATCCGCCACTGAAATGTTTATGTTTTGTATACCAAAAGGTAATTTTAAACATTGAAAAGACCGATTTAAATATTATTTTATATTTAAAGACATATTTTAAAAGTCGTTAAGCTACGAAGGCGATTCTTAGTCGAAAAACACATATATCAATTTCCTAAAGATACTATGCGACATCTGTTGTAAAATGTTGCAAAGAAAAAGTTACATTTGCAGGTAGAACTGAAATGCGGCAAGAGACATTGACAACTGACAAGTTAAATTCTATGTGTTGTTTCTGACATTTTGCTGAATTGAGTAATGCGAATGTTAATGTGAATTAAGAATTCAATGGGTGTATATGTGAGGATTACACATATGCTTTATTAGACCATTTGGTTTTTAATGGCAGGGCTAAAATGAAGTTGACAATCGAGTTTTTCCTAAACAACACAAATCTGACATTTCTGGCATTTTTGTACAAAATTGACATCGAGAGGGTTCAAAATCAGCAAAAAATAGAAGTTGCTTCCAGTGGGAATCGCACTCACAACACCAACCGTCTTGAAAGTTGATAGATAAATTTTTTAAAAAATATACCAGAAAAAGTCATATTTGACAGTTAAAAATGCAAAGCTTGCAGGGCCCTAAGACAGGTCCTTGGCCTTCGACATACGAGTTTTTCTCAAACACACAAAAATTGGCAATGTTGGCATTATTGCCAAATTTGTATCCCCATATACTTGCAATTATCTTCTTCAATCAAACCAACTTATCTTTGTAAATGTGAAATTAGAAATCAAGGGGTATATGATGATTACCTCCAATGTTGGAAACTTCATTGATTTAGCTAAATTTAAACATGCAGCTAAAACAAAGTAGGCAATGTTGGCATTCTTGTGTTGTGGAGGGTTTGTGAAAAACTCAATTGGCTGATATCTGCTCACTTCACTTTCACAAGTCCGCTCCACTATGTCGCCATAATCTTTATTTTTTCTGGGGCTGCCCTGACCAAATCCTAGATCCAAAAGTGTTCTCGAGTTTTCTGCAATGCAAGAATATCAACCTTCGAGTTTTTCCTAAATAACACAAATCTGACATTTCTGGCATTTAAAATTGCATCCAGTGGGAATCGAACACACATTGCCAACCAGCTATGGGTTAGAGTTCTAATGCCTTACCCACTCAGCCACCCAGACAAGTGTTGAACAGAATGTTCTAACTTTTCTTCATGCTCCACATCACTTTTTGGACTAGGAATCATTTCAAGATTGAATAGAGCATGACTTTATAAGGTCTGAAAATCTGAGACTGGCAAGGAATGACAGACTGGCTGAGTAGGTAAGGCGTTAGAATTATAATCAATTACATGTAGATAAATTACAAAATATAGTTCTACACAATATTCAGATAATTTTGCAAATACAATATTTCTTTTGTTAAAGGGACAAAATCAAAAGTCTCAAGTGTTCATTTGAATTAATATGCAGACCCATGGCCCTCTATTAAGGAGGTATGCAACAATTAGTTGCCGTAAAACGGTTTTTGCAGCATTGTGGTGGCATTTTCCATCACACAATAATGTTATTTGATTGACAAATTGCTTTGAAAGTCTATAGCAGAAAATTTTGGTCAGTGACCTGTTCTTTTTTCAAC
>JBCAUG010009460.1:0-11196 GCA_038406175.1 Haplosyllis leylae
ACAAGGACCGCCGTTCGGAGGACTGGAGCATTGCCCGCCTCTTAAGTCGCGGCCGAGAGTACTACAGGCCGGTGGCATTCGTACCACCGGCGCGAGAGGAAAGCAGAAACACCTTAGCCGACCACCCACTACGGAAAAACCGTGACACATATATGGCTGTGAGATCAATGTTGTAAAGAACTACCTTAAGCTTTGATTTAAGTGGAAATGTGAGGTAGATCTAATCCCAAATTTTGACCTGATCATGATAAACTTTACAGCTTTACCAAATCATTCAAAATAACTTATCAGGATTATTTTTGTAAATTTTCACTGTTAAAATATTAATCAAATCAATTATTCCCACACAGTATTTTCCACTTTTAGGCAAAAAGCATTTGCAACAAATTCACCCTCAGCATCCCATTAATATCTTTATACTTTTGCATATTCATTGAATATATTCCAATTTTATGACCTTCATGTGTGACCTCATTATATGTAAGCTTCATTGTATTAGCTGTTTAACTTTTTGAAATTTGACATATTTTTGACATTGTAATATCTTTTGACATTTTGACACATGACTTATTACTAAAACCACCTCAGCCCATCACAGGACTATTTTTATATTCAACATGGTGGCCATCATCGATGGGAGAACATAGAGAACCTTCTCCAAAAATAAACAAGTCACATGATAAATGAAAACTTGTATATTTCACCTATTTGATCATATTTCAAAGAATCAACATGAAGAATATTCTTATATTACACTTTATTCTGTGGTTTAAGTTTACAATTAAAGTTTACACTTAAACCACCTTGTATCATAGCAACTGGAAATTTCTTATTGACAATTTGAGACACTTCCCATTGGAAATTTTTGTCAAATTTGGACTCAAGACAGGTTTAGACATATCCTATGGCATTTTACTCTACACACAAACAAACACAAAACATGAATGAAATTGAAATTTGGGTTTTATTTTCCAACTCCGCCAGATTGGCAAAAATTACACAAGTACCACTTGCACAACAGGTAATATTATACAATTACCAGACTAATAAATAGTTAATAACCGAACATGCAGGTTAACCAGAGGACAAAAATGTCCAAATACACCAATTTTTGTGCAACCCGGATCCACAAATGACAGTTTGGGCATACACGCTCAACAATGTGGATAAAATAGGCCAATATATACCATTAAATACTATATAAGTAAATGTATGTTGCAACCGCATAAAACAACGACATGCGCTACCCCGCTGCCCAATGGCTAGCCAAATATACCAATTTAAAAGATTAAATGCACAATAATGAACTAAGAGAATTAAGTCAAATGAATGCTAAACTGTCATTCCCCAAACAAGAAATTGCGTGGTAGAATCTTCAATCGGCAGGATACTTCATCGTCGCTCTGTACCGCTTCTCCAATGAAATCTATCTCTCGAAGGGAAATGTCTACCGCCTCTACCATAGGTTCCTCTTCTCCAGGGTTTGTGTAAGCTTGTAGGAGCACTGTTTTCCATGACTTTATTAGCTTTGTGATTCAGATTGGTATCCCAGAATTTAACAGTGCTGTCAACAGCTTCCCAGTAGGTCTTTGAGCCCTTTGCCGTGTACCTATGGCATTCCTCATCATATAAGTTAGGGTTGTCAAACTCCCAAATCTTCTTTAGTTGTAGACACCAAAATTCCTCATAATCCGCAGTGACTTTTTCCATAGCTGAAGTAAATTCTTGCCTTAAATCATTGTTAAGGAAGTTAGTATTTTGCGGCGGGGCAATCCACAAGAAGGCTGGGAATTTGTATTTCCTGGCCTTATTCAGTAATTTTTCTTTGTATGCTAATACAACTCTGTGGAATTCTTTGGAGATCCACTTGAGGATTCGCCAATAGGTATCACGAACTTGTTTACCCTCATAGTGAATCTCCCTAATCAAATCATCATCTAACAGCAACACGATAATTTTAGGCAGTATTATTTCCTGATGGATTGCAGTAACTATGAGATTGTGAAAATGGCTGACTATATTACGGTCATGAGATACATATCTGGTTGAGGTGAAGGCTCTGACGTCAAAATGTTCTAACATGAAAGAGGTACAGGTGCCCTCTTTGTTCCTTGCAGTCTGCAGCAAAAATTCATTTACTGAAGAGGCAGCGAATTCATCCCCCAGGATCCAAATTGAGTTGTATGCTCTGATGTTCCCTACAAAGCAGGAAAATATCAAATACTTTATCTCAATGGATAAGTGCACTTAATATGGGATTCTTATGTATTTGTATACAGCATTCGACTTCCATCACCCTGCAAACTTCACATCCTGAACACTGTAACCTAGTTTATGAACCATGTCTGATGCACGCCCAATTCTCAGAGACTGAACATTGTACAGGTCCGCATTAAGTCCCACATTCACTAATAATTGCTTTAATACAGCCCTGAGTTGGTGAGGCAGGACAGGTGAACCATCACTGAAAACAAAGAACTGCTGTTTCTTATTCTTGAAATTGCCCCGCAATTTGAAATATTGTCGCATTAGCAGGAAAGGTGAGAAATATCTTTTAGCAGTGCATAAACTAGTTTCTGAAGTAAGTGCAATCTTCTGTGGTGGGTCACTAGTAGTGTGTGTTTTTGAAGAATACAATACTATTAGGATCTTATCCTTGTTCTTCGCCACATGTACATTGCAAGCTTTAATTGCATGGGCACTTTGTGTGAGTTCCCCGACTCTGAACAATCCATAATACCCAATAGCAATCATTGTGCGATATAAGATTTCCAAATACCATTGATTAACGAAGAGTCTTTTGAGTTCAAAGAGTAATACTTCCAGTAATTTGCTGGAGATAGGTAGCCTGGTATAGACTTTATCATTCACAAGCTTGCAGCTTCTAGTCAGTGCATTGAGCAGAATCTTGCTGTCATTCCACTGGTAGCCGTCACTCTTGAGTACAGACTTTATAGCTGATGTGTAAGATTTGATAGTGGCTGATTGTGCACCCCTATCCACTAGATATGCTAAGAACAGTGAAACCCTGTCCTCCCATAGTGGAGGTTTCCTATCTAGTCTAATCAGAAAGGTATTAAATTGTCTCCAGATGGAGAGATAATTTTTATTAGTGGAGTCTCTGTGCTGTTTTACAAGTAACTTCTCTAGGATTCCCTTCATATGTACTGCTGACAGTCTTGAAGAATGAGATGAGGCTGAGGATTCTGAATATTTTCCTTTTTTAGAACATCTCCCACGCTTTCCTAAAATTGATACAACAATTGTCAAAACTTGGTTTATGATGTAGCAGCTTAATATTGGAAAATGTTCGATTCGGGCCAAAGCCTGGCATCCAGTTGTGTAGGGCAGTCCTCAAATTCTCCAGCATACTTCTCCTTGAACTCAACCAGCATATTCCTGGATAAGAAATCTGCGATTTGATTAACATGAGTGGGAACGTGTCTGGCAAAGACCCTGACATTTTGTACCATACACTCCAAAGTAATGAGCCGGATTAACTTCATACAATATTTACAATTTGAGGATGAACGATTTATCATGTGAGTCACACTCATATTATCACTGAAGACTACAACTCGTCTGTTCTTGAAGCGGTGGATCCAGGTCAGGACTGCTGCAGCCAGTGCATACAGCTCCAACAAAGCTATGCTTGGTTTGAACCTCTCAACAAAGTGATCACTCCATTTCACATGAAAGAATGATCTGTTGCAGAAACCTCCCATCCCTATGGTCATGGATGTATCAGTTTAGAATTTGATTTCATCTGCTACCAGAATATTCTGGAAATCCATAAAGGGCCTTACATATGCAGTAGGTGAGTGCAGAAAATCATTCCACATACAGAGGTCTGCTTTCATCTCCTGGGAAATTTTTATGCGGTGATGTGCCTTCAAATGTTGTGTTCCCTTTGGGTAGAGCTGTCGTGTGAAGGCCCTGCCCGGAACCACACAGCAACATAAAAAATTCAAAAATCCACAAATCTGTTGAAGGTCCTGAAGTCTTATCTTTCTCTTCCTCTTGTTCAAAGCTATCTCGATCAATGCACACCCTTTTTGCAGCTTCTCCACAGGTACTGAGACCGTCTGGTCTTCTGAGTCAAGCAGCATGCCTAAAAAGACTAATTTCATACATGCCCAAACAGTTTTATCCATGGCTACAGGGAAGTGAATTGCATCACAGATTTCCAAGAAGAGCTGAACTAGTTTATTGCACCTGGAGGCTAAAAGTGCAATGAAATAGAAATCATCAAGGTAGTTGACCAGTGGCTTTTCTGGTGCACTAACTCGAAATTGCACCAGGTGGGCTATGGCATCTGAAAAATCCTGGAAGTGCTTACAACTGATTGCACTACCGAAGGCAAGGCACTTGTCAACAAAATAATATGTCCTCCCGTCAATGGGGGATTTTGCCTTCATGACTAAAAATTTCCAATGTCTTTTCAAAATCCTGAGATTCCGAAAAGCTGCCTTCATGTCAGATTTGGCCATTTTGCAAAATCTACCCTCCTTTAAACAAAGCCTTACTGCATCAGAAAAATCAGGGTAGCGGACCGTACAAAGCTACTCAGGAATATTATCATTACAGAGGTACCTGGTTGTGAGCGAGGATGGGACAAATGAAAAATAAGACGAGTGTCTCTGCCACCATCCTTGGGCACCAGACCTAATGGAGACTGGATATAGTATTGGAACGGAATTTCCTTGAAAGGACCTGCATAACGTTTGTTTTGCACTTCCTTCATGACTTTGTTCCACAGGGTTATCTCATTCCCGATGTTGAACCTAAGGTTCTCTGATGTCAATTGAACTTGCTGACTACCCTGGTAGCCCAATGAAAAGCCATGTCTGAATCCCCTCACTAAATGTGCTGTCTTCCTTGCATCATAATTGCTTTTCTTTAACAAGTTCTCTAAAACATCTGGGTCTACTGGCGTAACAATATTCTCAAGGTCAAAATTTTCAAAGTATGTTGGGATTTCTTCCGCTACCCCTGCAGGATTACGGGACCGGCAATAAAAGTTATACATAGTTATACATTAATTATTATTTCATCCCCTGCTGCAAATAAAGTATTGTCAATTCCGCTGCTGTCACCATTACTTATGCATTATTTCTTATTCCTCCTCACAGCTGGGCTAGCATTTCTAGTACCCCTTTTCCTGCCAGGGCTGAATTTTTTATCATTGTTATTATTTCTGTTACTGTTCTTTTTAAAACAGTTTTGTGCACTATGTGCCCAGCCACCGCAATAAGTGCACCTGTGGTCAAATGAACACACCCTGTCATTACATTTGTTTTTATTGAACCTCCAACAGCATCTCTCACGCCAGCCTCCAGCTGAAATGTTGTTGTGGGTTTGGCTGACCACATTTGCATTACGGCTGATTGGATCTCTCATTGAGAGATTCCACATTTGGGTATAAGTCTTTGCCCAGCTGCGGTGAGGGTTCTCAGCCATTAACTGCCTGAAAACAAAATCATAATCTGCCACATTGTCCCAAGAGAAGGAGGCTGCAGCTGTGTTAATTACATATATGTATTGCCAAATTTCAGCTGCCCTTTCAGGGTTGGCCTTGGTGTATATGGCAGCATAGATCCGAAATGCCTGCTCCCATTTCCTTATTCCATTAATAGCTCTGCCATCTCGTTCATTAGTAGACAGAAATGTTTCACCATCTTTCTGTACTAACTGTATTGACTGTTCAGTTGAAGCATGTTGTACCAGCCGATTCCCTTTTGGTAACAACTTCTCCAAATCTACAAAGTCTCCACTCTGTATCTTTGCCTTCAACCCTTGTTCAATGTGGCAGGTCAAATGAAAAAATTGATCATCTTCATCCAAAATGATGTTCTTACCTTTAGGTGCCTCCACTGAGGCTTTAAATTTCTCTGCATTCAGAATTGCCTTGTCAGCCACCTGTTTCGATACCGTGATCTCATCAACCACCTCTTCCTCTGCTGACTCTTGACTGGAATGGAGCACACCATCTTCCTCTTGGCTACCATCCTCGTCTGCTGTCTCATCATCATCACCATCCATCATGCGTTCAAACTTGCTTCTACCTTGCCTCTTATCCTTGCTTTTCCTCTCCTCTGACAATCTGATGCTCTCTACAACAGAAGCAATTTGATTAACAATTCTAGCAGATTCACTACTGCCATCAACTGCTTGTTTAAGAGCTGGTGTGTACAGGGTTGTATCTGATGGTGATTTACAGATTTCCAAATTACCAGGAGTCCTTTGCTGAATACCTTTGCCTTTCTTTAATTCCTTGTTGGCAGCTTCCTTCAATCTCTCATTCTGCTCCTTCACCAAGCTTTCTGTTTCTCGCAGGCATCTCTCTAACTCCTGCTCTTTCTTTCGAAACTCCTTCCTCTCGGAAGACATTTGCCTATTAATTAACCCAACAATGTAGGTATCAAAGGACTCTTGATCATCAATTTCGTCAAAAACTTTACTCTTGTTTTTGGCCTTATTTCCTCACAAATTTTGCCTGTTAGATTGGGTTCTCGTAACTTCAGTTGCAGAAGTTTCTTGATGCACAATCACTTCAGCAACCATAGGATCCATACTAATTTCTTCATCTGAGTCCTCGTTAGAGGAATAGAATTCTTCCTCAAATTGGTCCTCTTCATCAGGCTGCAGAGAAACCATTACCCCATCACTTTCATTTAGGTCTACCATGCGGCTTTGCTTATCAACACATAAATTCATCTTTTTCTCTGAGTTTTCAGCAACAGTCTTACTAGATCTCTTTACTAAATTTGCTTTTGCTGCAGCTTTAACTTTAATTGCTGCCACGGGTTTTGCATTATTGTTTTTTCCACCTCCTTGATCAAATTGCTTAGCTAAGGAGCGTTTAGCGGAACTATTTTCTCGCTCATCATTTTTCTTTTGTTTACTTTTTGGGGAAGCCAATGGCGACTGCGCTTGGTTACCAGACGCTATTTCGTCGAATTTTATGTTCTCGGCTATCATAGTAGATCTAGCCCTTTTTCGCGTCTCCTGCTTACTGTTTCCTTTTCCAGGACTCTTCCCCTTTATTTTGGCATTATTATTACCTCTCGGCATATTCACTTATTTGGTAAAATTACTCAAATAAGATTTTGTTTTGAATGTTTGAACTTTTCGCAATGGAAAATAAAACCTAATGACGTCAGATACAATATTGATGTCACTATGTAAGGCCACTTGACGTTGCTAATTTAAATAGGCCAAACCAATTGGTGTTCCCTGTGCTTTGAGTAAAACTCATTTTAATTAACTTAAAATGGACCTTTATGACCACTTTTGAGATATATCAACTTTTGGTGACTCCAAGGCTATTTCAGTATTTTTCCAAGATTGGGTGCATTCAGAAAATCCTTTTTTTATGAAGGAGTGACAAGTCTTACAGATATTTACTTAGTCTGAGGTGGGCAGATAACTAGGTTATATGATGGGACCATTTAAGGGGTGTGCAATACACTTAAGGGGGTGCCACAGGCTATCAAAAAGTGGCAAAAAAGTGTCCAAAATTACTAACATTGGAAATGTTTCAACACATTTTTGCCATTTTTGGGTACCTTATAGGCCCCCTAGTAACAGTATCAGTTGATATTCTTGTAGAAGAAGTTCTAAGCTTCAAACTGAGGGGTGTTACATTAAAATTCACTATATTAACCTTTTAAAATGAGGAAAATATGAGAGAACCTCAAATTTTTACATGATCATGATAAATTAACTACTTTACCAAATCACTTAAAATCAGACTATTTTTCACAAATGTCACTATTTAAAAAAAATAATAATTGAATTTATTAATCCCACCTGGTGTTACTACTTTCAGGCAAAAATATGTACAATAAATTCACCCAAGCAGCCCTCAGTTAAGTATTTACATATTCAGTGAATACATTCACTAAATTCACTGAAAACATCCACTACCAAGTGAAAAACATGAATATGTTGTGTATCACAAAATCTTGACTGTGAAGGAGGTTCACAAAAAATATCTTCATGTAATGAGGTTCATACCTAATGATATCAATTTTGATATGACATATGATGGTCACCAAAACCCTTCAAAATGTCCATAGAAGGATTTTTGATTTTGATGACCTTCACATGTGACATCAAAATTGACATCAATATTTGTGAACCACATTATGTCAAATAATTTTTTGTGAACCTACTTTTTGGTCCAGCTGTTCGACTATTTGACATCTTTATGACAATTTGAAATCGTTTAATATTTGACACATTACTTAAACCACCTCGGCCCGTCACAGGGCTATTTGTAATTAAAATACTCCCAATGCTATAAGACTATAGGTCTATAATACTCAAAAAGCCAGCCCAATTTCTTCAGAATTACTTATAGTTGTCCCGTATGTTGATTTGACAAGAAATGTAACTTCAACCCAGATTAGCAACACTTTCAGCAATTTGCCTTCAGTCTCTATTGGAACTTAATGGGTGATAAAGATTTTTCATTTTCTTGGCAAACACAATAATTTCAAATTAGCCCCACGTAGGGCTGAGTTGATCAAAACAATAAGCTTAAAACAAGTCAAGTGTCAAAATATAAAAAATTTCAACAATAAAATTATCTAAATGGTCAATTATGTGTAATATGCCAAATATCGAAAAAGTAAAGTCATAACAGCCAGACTACTTATGAGGCTTCTGGAAAAGAAACTTGGCATGATGAGGTTCACAAGTAATGAGGCTAATTTAAAAGTGTCAAATATGAATGTCATCGAAATTGATCAAAAACATATTTACTAATGAATATTTTAAACATTATAGTAACCATCATCTATGACCTCAAAAATGATCCCGCCGCGTCAAGTTCCTTTTTTATGAACCTCATCCATAGAATTTTAAAATGTTTAAGTTTTTTACATGTGACGTATCACACATTTTTGGAATATCTCATCTTATAGTGAATATTTGCAAATATTATGTATATTCACTGAACAACTAAAGCGGGACCAGCATAATGAAAGGATCATTATTTGGTCAGAAGATATTCAAGACAGGTATTAATCGTCAAACAATCTTGAGCTAGCAGTAAAAGTGCTGTGAAAATTCGGATTGTTTTTGTGGTGACGAATGGGATGATGTGTAAAGGTGCTAGATCTAGCCATGTTCTGTGTAATTCTCTTAGGGAATATATATTTTAGCCTGTCACGCCAATGGGTGCTACTAGCTTTTTCAGTGTTAGTGTACAAATGTTAATCACCTTACAATGTCAGAAATCTAGGTTTGTTTCCAACCACGTACGAAGTACGAGGAAAGATAATGTTTTCAGTTGTGTCTGTCCTTCTGTTGAAAGGGGCTCACCTGCCAGGTAGGTAGGTGACCTGCCCTTCTCCATCCCCTCCTCCCTCCATCCAGATAGATAGATAACCCCCTCCCTTAAAGGACGAGGCAAGAAGGACCAGTGGAAGGACAAATCTAGAATGAAGCTCTGCCCCTCCCCTGGATAGGCCTGGTCTAGCATGATATGGAAGTCCAGAATGATCAGTAAAAAAACGAGTTATGTTGTACAGTGGTCGATATTGCCTCTTAATGGTAAAGGGAGGCTGTCTTGGTTTGGCATATGAACGTCTATTGGTTACAAAAGCGAAACTATTTAATATGTATGTTCTAATCTTCGAAGATTCGAGTTTTTCATGAAATTGACAACATTGGTAATATTGCTGTATCTCCTTATCCGTGTGTTTTGGGCAACAGTGTAGTGCTCCTTGTGATGTCCTCTTCTTACTGAAGATTGTGTTTCTTAAAATGTCATTCTACCAGTTTGTGTAACGTGGTGCAAAAACCAGTGGGATCACATTGATACAATATGTGCTGAAAATTTCCTCACAAAGCAAACTAAAACGAATGCAGTCGAGTTTTTCCTAAATAACACAAATCTGACATTTCTGGCATTTGTGTACAAAAATGACATCAGAGGGTTTTAAAATCAGCAAAAAATAAAGTTGCCTCCAGTGGGAATTGAACTCACAACACCAACCATCTATGGAAGAGAAGGCAGATGCCACTCTGCCACCCAGACATGTGTTGAATAGAAGATCCTTTAACTGAGCTTTGTTTGATGTTCCACTTCACGTTTTGGATTTCTAGATTCAACAAAACATGGCTTTATAAGGTCATGAAAATCTGAGACTGGCAAGGAATGACAGATTGGCTGAGTGGGTAAGGCATTAAATGTTCTAATTTAGTGTTGATTGGTGTTGTGAGTTCAATTTCAACTGGAGGCACTTCTTTATTTTTTGCTGATTTTTAAACTCCTTGATATCAGCTATGTCAAAAATACTATAAATGTCAGATTTGTGTTATTTAGGAAAAACTCGAGTGAATACACCCCAAACCAACGTGTGTGCACCGTCAGTGAAATCTCCATTCCCTGTCCGGTACCAATTTGTGCCACACTTGTTAGTTTCACCCTTGAGGTACTGTGCCATGAAACGTGCTCAAAGACAGTTTAATACATCTATCTGTAGATAATTAGTTTCTTGAACAAAGATTTGCAACTCTCATCAGCTGTTGACAACCATTTCAACGGAAGTGCAATTTTAAAGACGGATTTTGTTTAATGTATGTTGGAAATACGTTTACACAAAAGAATAAATTTACATTTTCAAGACATGTTTCAAAGGGAAGAAAACTTTGATTGTGCCTCCATGAGGCAGAATGCAGAAGTTTATTAAATTGTTCGAGTGATTGAAAGAAAAAACCAGATTTTTTTTTTGCTATTGGATATGCTCTGGCATGAGAGAGATTTGAAATTACTCAAAAAATTCTGTAGGGAACTCGTTTAACTTCACCCAGGCTTGCAATTTGTTTATTTCGAAACGACAGTAAACATGTGGAAGGGAATATCTGTTTGCTTTGTGTTTGCAATAGCGAATTTTGAGTATGTGGACTCGACGATTTATACTGGGAATATTTATGCTGATGACTGGTTTAGACTTTACGTGAACGGAAGGGAAGTCGTCACGGACCCAGTCCGGTTTATTCCACACAACTCTGTTTCATTTACATTCGAAGACTGTAAGTATGTTAGTAACTTTAAGCAATAAAGCTTGATTCAGTTTTACTGAAGCATGTACTATACGCCAACCAATCTCCCTTTTTAGCAGAGCTGTTGTAAACAGCTTTGCTCTTTAAATGGGAAATATTTTTTGCTGAAATCTCACAATT
>JBCAUG010009471.1:0-11195 GCA_038406175.1 Haplosyllis leylae
GAAAGAACCCTTGTCTGGTGTATGAAAGGCAAATCCCTTGAAGGTCACCTTCCACACTGTCCAGCAATTGGCACTAGGCTACCACTATACAGACCAATATTCCAACATTAGATGAGATCTCAATGCTAAGTCCGAGCTGCCACCATGTCATGAGGTCATAAAGACAAAGACATGGTTAGGTTGCATGAATGTCAGTTTATTGGCAGGGCTACAGGTTGTGGTTATGCTGGGAGCATTTACTGAAGTGCCCGCTGTCCACTAGGGGCATGCTATATATTCACCAGGGTGACGGCCTTGACCTTGTGGTCTTAGTTAGACTTGTCACAGTCCCACAGTACCTAGGAACAAAACAGCTCTAAACAAGGCCAATCGTGGAAATTATTTTCTACATGGAATATATATAATGGTTGGAGCAATTACTGGGAATCACGAAGGAATTGGTAACAGTTACACGGGTACAGTTTAAACTTCTAGAAACGTTAGAAGTGTTTACTTAAGTAATTTTACAGCAATGTGTAAACAAGTATGTAAATGCTGGTTTCCTGACGCTTGTTGAGATTGATTTCCTTACATTGATCAAGCAGTAACGTCATTCATAAAGGAAGACTGCCATTCCAAGTAACAAACGTCTCTTAAAAAGGTGTTTTTGCAGGGACTATACTATAAATACAGTAAGTTCCGTCACATTTCCTGAGTTCTTTCTCATGCAATGTCCAAAGCATAAAGTACATACAAATAAAGTTTTTACTGATTTCCATCTTCATTATACAGCGGCAGAAAATTATCCAGAAAACCTTATCATAAATTCCAGTAATACTTCAAAAGCATTATCCATATTAAAGAGACTTCAAAACCATTCCATTCTCATTGGGCACAAAGACACATTCCATAAAAATTAACACAGTTATGTGTGTGGTGTTTTATTTCGTTTGTAGTAGCGGAGAATGTAATTACATTACTACGCCAGTAAAGACACTCTATTTGAGCAGATGTTTTTGTTAGATAAGTGATTCGTCATCTTTTATTTGTGTCACAGTAAAGTAAAAAAGATATGAAAGAATCTCCAATTAACGGAGCGGAGATCCCACAAAATGTCCTTCTCCTGGTGAATGAATCGGTTTCTGGCAGCAAAATGTTACCAAATATGTATCTAAGATACAGTTGCTGAATGTCCACAAAGCCAAGGCATGATGGCGTCTTATGTTTCAACAGAGCTACACGTCTTTACATTTTGGTTGTTTTGGCTGTCGAGAAATATACCATATTTAGTCCAAATACATGCGTAGATATTCGTTTGATTTCATTTCCATTCTCAGGACCAAACAAAAATGTGATCCTCTAATACAAAAGTTACGTCTTGGAGTTTAAACCGAACAAAATAGTGTCTCACACTAGAAAAGTTGGACTAAGCAGATCAGGTGGACTGAGGTGAAGGTTCCAGACTAGCTACCAGGAACATCCTTAAAGATGTAGCTGTGATACTGGCAATGATTGTGAAAAGATAGGAAAGGTTGATGGCTTACATTGCACTCAACTGATTTAAATACAACAGTAATAAATTCTGTGAATTCCGTGCTGAAGATTTGTGTAATTATTAACATAGTTTTGTAGGTTTTAAAGTTCTGTGTCTACAACAAGTCAGAGAAGAAAACAAATCTTGTGTGATTTTTGTTACCATTGTACGACGTGGATGTTCAATATTTCAATGATATAATAACCTTAATAAGGATACTCAGTGACCACATAGCCTGAGTAACTTCTACATTATCTTATCCTTCAATAAGGCAAGATGTTCGAGCCGTATGTGAGTCAAGTGTAATTCCAGCAAACAAAAGTTTTTGCACTCTGCAGTACCAATATGGATTGAAATCTTACCAGAAGTTAATACGCCGGTACTAATCATATCTTGCTGAATTCAAAAGAATTAATTGCACCACTTAGAAACTATGAAAAGCTGCATTGCAAGTCTTGTGTGGGTTAAGTGGGCTGTCGTAAGGTATTCATTTTATCTCGGCAGAAAGTACATTATAGGAACTTGTAATATGCCTGCGGAGCATGTGTAATTATTGACTTGTGGCAACATGATGCTACAGCGACTATCTGATACTACGTCTTATTACTTTTTTCATGTGCTTCAAAGAAACGTTGAAATAAAGAGGATTATTTGAAGTACGTATTACTTTCCACATTTCTATCATGGAAGAATTAAAAACACTTTTGTGTGAGGACTATCGTTTTTAGGCAGATAGAAGAAGTTCGGTGATACTTACAGACGTTCTTTTTGGGCTTTGTGTAGATTCACAATACATTTTCATGTAACCATTAAAATTAAAGACTGAACATAGTAAGACAGTTAGGTAATTTTATGTTTCAAGTTAGAAGATAGTATTCATTTTACTATGTTGTACTCTCTGTTGACAGACAGTTTACCATTCCCCCAAAAAGATGATTTCAAAACTTTAAGAGAGACTTTTAGAATGTTTGATTATTCGTTACTACATATGAGAGCCTTAAACAATAAATTTCAATAATGTTTTACCTGTTAATGCATCTTAGCATTATATTTACATTAAATGTCTTGCTTGAAATATTATGTTGCTTCTCTTCACAAAAAAATCCTTTGCATATGTTCAAATTGTAACAGAGAAAGACTATTGTGAAACAAAGACACGTTCAAGCAGGTCCATCGTTTCTTTAAAATTCAGTTGAATGGCATTCTTCGTCAATTCATTTTTCAGTGATTCAGCCAAAGTTGACAAGATATTTTATCAGACAGAAATACCCCCAGACTGTGCTTAATTTTAAAAAGTAAACATTTTCTCTACACTTATGCTAAATGATTGGAAATTTTGAATACCGAGTAAAAATACCCTGTCATGTTACATATATCAACACATTGGCTGGAAAACACATAATGAAATATCATTGATGAAATATCATTGATTATGGAATTTTGTTGTTGTGAACAAGTCTTGTCGACTGAAATCACGTATTCTCCGACATATCCTGCAAAGATACCACACAAAACCCAGATAAATAGGTCTGCAGATGCTTGGACTATTTCTCTCAGTGCATCTATCTATTGTTTTCTTTCAGCATTAATTCTTAAATTGATTAATAGCACTTGGAGTCTTACTGCAAAGGGGTCGAGCAAAGTTTAAATAACAATCACTGTTGTCTCGATCTTTCAAGAGACAATGACATCACTGATTAAATATTCTGGTCCATCCGTGTTTACCAAGTCTGACGGTGAACACTATTCATGTACAGAAATTAAGCACGTATTTACCTGCTTTCAAGCTACATTACGTAAAATTTTCTGACAATAGAATTCTTATGACTTTGTATGAAAATGATTTCCAAGCATAATGCATAATGCAAGTTAAGTTTCAAGATGTCCTCTTCATGAAATTTAAAATCTGATCACTAAATTGCACTGGCTTTTTACTGCAGCATTTACTAATACAACTGAATTCATTTGAAGTCCAAATCATCATCTTGTCGTTGTGTCGAACAGTAAGTAAGAATGTAGCTTTAGGCTTTTTGACAGACACAGGTTTACTGTCAATGTACTAAGGAAACGTTAGCTGCTCCCACCCAGTCTGTCAGATAGGTTTTAAACTAATTGTTGAGGTCCATGTTGGTCAAGTAAGTTCAATCCGAACATCTGTCCAATGTGTTCTGACCGAGACAAATGGTTTTTGAACGTACGCGGGTACAGATATATTTTTAACAGATGATTAATTATGTTTTGGTGGAAAATAATAGCAAAGAGTAATGCAAACTGTTTCGCATCAAATTTGCATCTGTACAGTGCATTTGGAAAAAAGAACATTGGATACGGTTCACAGTTGACACAACGCTTGAGACATTGCCTCATTTCAGCAAAATTCATTGTTAAAACATGGAACATAGATAAAACTTCATTAGTAAACATTTCTAATTTTACATTCATTAGCGGAGAATTTTTTCATATTTCTATGGACTTTCATGGCACAACTTGCTGAACATGTCATTATGCTTGTTCACAAAATTTAAACTGTGAAACAGTCCTCCCCAAACCAATTGAATGCAGCATAAATGATTCTAAAAATTTCAGATTTCAAACAATGTTTAAGTGGGACACATGTACATTTAGTTCAACTCGTCAGACAAGTTGACCAAATTCTCCCCAAGAAAAAGCACTGTCGCACTTATCAGTAAGCTGTGCTAAAGATGATCCGGATATGTTTCTCTCACATAAAGCATGTTTTTGATATTTCATTGCAGAAACATGAACTTTTTATTACTGTTGTGGAAAACTATTCCAAAACCTAACATTACATAGAAAGTGTGGACATTATCCTGTCTAGTGATAGCATCTCCTCAAGATCCAAACATACACAAAGGCACAAAAGCTTCATTTAGTTTGGGGTTTTTAAACACGTTCTTTCATTTTACTGGTCAGTAAAAGAGATTAATATATTCAAGTCAGCCTAAATCAACACCAGATGAATCTGATTCAAGAAGTGGCAACGGCAATTGCAAAATCAAAATACGAATCTTCAATTTGAAAGGATAAGTTGTGAAGAAAAACAACAGTTTCCCCGTTGCAAAAAGCGGTTAACCTCACTGAATGTTTCCAATTGGTAGTTGACTTTTATACATCGCTAGAAGCGTCTACATTTGTAATGATGTCTGAATCAATTTGCTTGGAAAAGCCAAGGATGTTAAATTGTATTCATCAGCTACAAGCATGAGCAAATACGGGGTAAAAATTCCCTACGTGCAGCTTCTATCAATATCAAAAGTAAAGGAAGCCAACTGGAATGTTATGACAACTAAGAACTTCAATGCCTAGCGGAAACAAAAATTGCAACTTCTGCATCTTTTTTGCCTTGACTATGCCTGATAACAAACGTTTTAAGAACAAAACGGAGTATGTGTTTACAGAACACACAATTCACCAATTCGGCATTGCAAAATTAACCGCATGAAGTAACATCTCAACACAATCATTTTAACACATTGACTATGGAATTGTCCTTTTAATTTCTTGCACCGAAGCAATCTGTTCTTTTCCTTCACCAGGAGAGCAAAACGTGATTTACAAGGGGTTCATTGGACTGTCTTGTTGTACCAATATTCGGCGGGCGATACGGGTTTATCTCTTCTGAAGCCTTGACGCTTTCGTGATCATTGAATACACGGTTGAAAACTGCCTAGTGTGTAATTCTCATATCTGCATTCACTTCAGGTTCAAGAGCTTACTGACACACAACAGAAATGTATTGATCTCCTTGGAATTCGTCTGGTAAAGGGTCTTTATGTACAAACCTGCAGCATTGAAAACTCTACTATCACCAATGCTACATTACATGTCTCTTCTTAAAGTTCCTTTCAATATTGCAACAAGGTCCTTTCAGATATGCAACGCAAAACTAAGACGTGAATATCCCAGGGTGTCACAATGACCCAGCATTAGGAACAAACTGTTCAAAGACAACAAGAGACCACGCAGCTCCCGGAATGATTCCTGGAACATGTAATTATCTCACGAAATTACTCCAAACTTCTAATTGAAGCCCAATTCAATGGTTGAGAAGTCCAGGTCAGAAAAGAAGTTTGTCGTTGATGTACATATTTTGTGCAATCTGGGTGTCCCTGAATTAATAGCAGACGTACGACATAGATCGGAAGTCCTTCATCAATAGCTTCCGAATCTAATTTATGTATTTATATGCGCATGTGGTCTGTTGTTTAATTCTTAATGACCTCGCTAATTTGTAGTCGGAAGTAGACAGAGTAGTCTTATTATAGCAACGTGAGGTTACCAATTTTTATGCCAATTAAGTAAACACAAATGACAAGACATGCAATTTGACGCTATAATCCTGACAACAATATATACCTTTTGTTAATGTTGTTTATGTAAACCTTGAACTATTTATTAAAAGAAGAGAAAAACACAAAATTTGTGTGTAGTATACTTACCTATTTGTATTACTGACCGAAAAATCTCTTACTGGTGAGAATTTCAAGCGAATGAATTCAGCACATTTGAGGATTTGCGTCCATCTGGTGATAACACCTGGGGCGTCAAGAAGCTCCACTCCAGGTCACCTTTCTGAGTCCCATGATTTGTAGGTTTCAATTAGTGACATTTTATGTCAGTCATTTGCTTGCTGCACACGAAGTGTTCTTTAACCAAGGATCGTATTCAAATTAAACTATTAACTTCTAACTTGTTTCAATGGTATTTCAGCCAAAATTTAGTACTTTTCAGAATATATTCAATTCCTAATTCAAGGTTTCGGTGAATAAAATGATTATTTATTAGCTTTCAATGTTTATTCAATTACAAAAGACTGAAATCTAAGATCATTATGTTTCCAGGATTCACTCTGTTGTTTGGGTTCAAGAGCAGAACAGAGGCGACACGTAAACTTTCAAGCCTCTTTCACAGAAGTAAAAACACAAAAATATCATATTACAAAGACTGAAAGAAAGCATTCCACAGAACTTTGAAGGACTTGTTTGCATGAAACATGGGTACACCACGAAATGACACCCAAAATTCATAATGTGAAATAGTTTGATAAATTGCTTCCTGCAAAGACTTTAGTTGATTGGATTTCAATGTTAAAGGAACTTAGGCAGGAGTTTTCATCTGTAATTTTATCGACGATCCAATGCTTGTGACAAAGGGTTAGATCATCTGAAGAGTAAGTCACAACGTTGAAAGATCTTTTATCCTAATCCCTCAAAGTTATCATGAAGTTCTTCTGAGATAAAACTCCTCCCCATCTCATATTTTCTGAATGGCCACTGACAGATGAGGATATGATGCACATCACTGAAAATAACAGTAAAATTCGGGTAGTTGTGTTTACGTACAATTTAATTGGTGCTAAAATTAACCTGGCATTGCTATGATTCGATTCTAAAAATACTCAGAGGAAAGTTTAGAATTATACCAATTATTTCGGTGAGGCCAAAGAATTCGCGCTGAAGTTTTATAATGGTTGTCCATGAGAATTTTCTTTAGTTTTTGAAGTGTCGCAAGTCTTTAATTTTGAAAATAATTTTTATAATCATTTCTATACTTGGTCAGGTATTGTAAAGTTCAGGGAAATTAGTTTTATGTCTTGACTTTTCGCGATAAGTTCGAATGTTAGAAAATAACCATACCCTTCATCTTACTTTGCAGAAAAGTGTTTGGCAGACAGTGGCTAGACCGACCAATTAAGGCAGCTTTAAAAAGGGCTTCATCCCACAAATTCAATTACAGTACTTAAACACTTTTCAACAGCGAATGGACAAGTCTCTAGTTTTATGAGCACTTAACTCTCTTACAAGTTCAATCTACAGCCTTCCGCAGGAGAATCTCGAGAAAGAAAATCTGTTACAGAAAATGTTCGTCCAGATGAACAATGCAACAACATTCGCACAGGATTACATGTACCTGTGATTGGAATGTGTGAAGGCTTGCCGCTTAACTTTTTTGTGACAGACAGTAATGGAGAAATTTTACTTCATTATTAGAGTTTAGAAAACAGATAAAAACAAATACAAGGTTTGTCAAATAAGATCTATTTTCTCTGCGACACAACATTACCACTATTAAATTAAATTCAGTTCAATAAAATATGTAATTCTCATTGGCCTTTCCCTTCAGTTTCCGTCAGATAAAAGGGACATTAGTTGTTATCATCTGGAATTCCTTTATTTACAGATAGTTCGAGGAAATATGTCGCCCAGCGGTTGTTTTCACTTGCATCACGTTACCTTTTTGCATACGGCAATAGTTTCATGGCATCCACATCGTGTGCAAGATACCGTTGTAATTGCTTTCAGTTTCTGACGTGATTTTTTTTCTAATGATGTCTCCACCTATAATTACCGCCCGCGTACGTAGTACGACGGGAGGGTACTGTTTTCACAGGTGTCTGTCTGTCCATAGGGGGGTACTCAGCCGGGGAGGGGGGTACTCAGTCCCAGCTGGAGGGCTGATGGGGGACTCAGTCCCAGCCAGGGGGAGTACTCAGTCCCAGCCAGAGGGGGGTACTCAGTCCCAGCTGGGGGGGGGCTGATGGGGGACTCAGTCCCAGCCAGGGGGAGTACTCAGTGCCAGCTGGAGGGGGGTACTCAGTCCCAGCTGGGGGATACTCAGTCCCAGCCAGGGGGGTACTCAGTCCCAGCCAGGGGGTACTCAGGCTGAGTATCCCCCCCCCAAAAAAATATTTTGAAATTTTTTTTTTGAAATTTTTTTTTTAATTTTTTTGTTTTTTGAATTTTTTTTTTGTTGAAAATTTTTTTGGGGGTACATAATTCCCCGGGGATAGGTCGGCTATGCAGTAGGTGGTATGCCTCTTGCGTTTACGCAGGAGGACCTTCTTGTTTGTCTTGGCAGTAGGTGGTACATGTCTGAGTAATCTTTTGTTGTTGAAATTCTCTGGTTGTGTGTTTACTTGAAGTGGAATCCTCATAATGGGTTGTTTTTTTAAATTTGCCTCACACAGGAATTTGCTCATGAAATTGGCAAATTGTCCAATAGATTTGAGTATACCTTTGTGATGCATCAAAAAAAGGTCAAGAGCTGTCAAGAGCTAGCCCCTGATATCTGTTGACTACATCGCAGTTTTCCACTTTTTCTGGAGAGTTCAAGGAAGGGGTCCTGGGTTCTATCCCCACTGTAGGCAATTTTTTTGCTCAATTTATTTTGCTCTTCCCCATGTAAGCCTTTGTTGGCAATGTTGTCAACTTTATCTAATTTAGGGAAAATTGGATTTACGAAATATCGAACGTTAGTATTGCCTATTTCGGATTCAGTTGTGAACAAGTCTTTGCTAAAAACTTACTGAAACTTATGGCAACCTAAATGCGTTTCCTCTTCCTACAGTATCCTCGGGCTATTAATCTGTTCACTCATGGGGCCATGACATATGAATATGAAATGTCATTTCACAAAGAAGGGTTGTTGCGATGTTAGAAAAGAGAGGTGAGAACGTTATGAAACAAGGGATTCTTCAAAAGTTAAATGTCATCCAGCCCACTTGTGTAGCATTGCACAAGATCTATTTAGCAATTTACGTCGACTTCTTCAAAACTCCCTTCTCTACTTTCAAACTTATTTCAGCCCAGATTCTGATTTAGAGAAAGGGAATTACAGAAAAAGAACTAATTGTTATTATGCACATCGTGACATTTCATTTACTGTGTCAACATTTTTAGAATTGGCCTGGTAAATTTACTTTCTTAGCATTCATAAAAAATTCTACTGTTGACAATAAAAACATCTCTACAGTTTAGGCAGAATTTAAGTGATGTCAGTTAACATCTCAGTCATCTTCCCTGTATGATGTACGTTCCCCTAAATTAGGATCTTTCCTTCCATTTCATTTTATCTCTATATGACCCGAAAAAGTACAAAATTGGTGACTGCAATGAATTCCCATCGGTTTTTTCCGGAAATACACGGAACTGGCAATATTGGCAAATTTGTAAAATAAAACTCTTTTAATATCAAGCAGATTGTTGCTGGCAGATATTTCACTTATGTGCTTCGGTGAATTAATAAAAAAGTCGTCTGTAAATTTTTGTACTTCCAAGTAAAACGGTTAAAAAGTATTTGGCAGCAGAACATCGTGCATATTAATTCATGTTATCTAAAACAATTTTTATATCTGCAAGTTTTTGTTTACACAAAATGATAGCATACAATTACTGACTGCAGGATGGAGATCCATTTTAATATCTAGGGCTTAATTCCTTGACTTCTATCTGGCATAGCTTCGACGTTCTTACTTTAATCAGTCTAGAGTGGCTTACAAAAATGTAGTACACATAAGGTGCAAATAAGTATTTTGAGGGCTATTGGGGAATGGAACCAACATCACAGAGTATTTGCTTCAGTGAAGCTATCTAAGACCATCTCAGAAATTTACTGTCCCTACCATAATTTGAGTCACTGTAACAATAAACAGTTCAATGAAAGTACACAGTTTAAAGATGTAACAATATTTTTGAAAAGACAATAATATTCCATTCCAGATAGATCTGATAATTTATAGTAAAGTTTTGATTTCCTCCTTTATATTGTTGAATATAAAATTCTGACCATATGAGACTCCCCAAAGACATTTCACTAACGATAAATGGGACGAAAACTGGAAAACTATTGGTAATCATCCGGCACTTCCAACAATCTTTTCAACAAAAGAGGATCTATTTAGCGAGGGACCTGTTCCTACTCCATACAAAGCCTCAGGGTGTAGGGACTGAGGACATGTTGTGATGTTACACAATCTAAGCTGCTTATCTTTCAGTTGGTGTCAATGTTTGTGAAGTTAACACCTTGAAATAAACTCTTCCAGAACGAAAATGCAACTTTAAGAGAGCCATAATCCTACTTTGTCGCATAACTTATTGTTGGTACTGAACGTAACACCTCTCAGACATGTATATTTAATTTTACATTCTGCCTTATCATAATGAATACAGCCCTTTGGTAGAATTATGGCGTGACAATATCTTAACTGTGAAACATCTAGATTATTTCGGGCTCTGTTGTTAAACAGACGACGAAATTGTAACCATAGTGATTTTTATGAGTGGGACATCTACATGACATCAGTTAGATTTTAAATAAGAATAAAATAACATGCACAAGCATAAAACAAATAATATTGAATGAAAATATTGAATGATTGCTTCAAATGGGTGATTAAAATTAAGAAATATGAAATATTTTTTTAAAAATCATTAAAAGCAGTATCATTTCTACAAATAATCATTGAATATTGACTTTTGCATTCTTTAGCCACCAGAATCAGACTACTTCTGTGTTTTCAAGTCAATCAAATGTCACAATCTCCATGGGGACAACTCAGAGAACAAAGACATTTCGGAACTGCTGTAGAATTTTGACCCCAATTGAAAGGCAAAATCAAATTGATACCCAATCACTGACCTAAGTTATTCCTACGGCAGAGTTTAAAACCTCATTGGCATAACGCATTGGTAGAAAGTTGTATTATTTATGAAATTTATGTGGACAGTCTAAATTGCTTAAACGAAAGATACTTTACTCCGAATGAACCCCTTTGTGAGGCATAAGGAAACTGGCATTATCAATCAATAGTATAGTATAGTATAGTATTGCCCGCGCAGGCATAGTGCCTATATGCTGGGCTCTTGGTGAAATGCTTGATTGG
>JBCAUG010009482.1:0-11195 GCA_038406175.1 Haplosyllis leylae
TTCTCTAATGAAATCGGCGAATTGTCCCCAAATAGCAGGGGAACACGACATACCCATTCCCATTTGCAAATAATGGTATGTTGGTGAACCATAAAATGGGGTTATACCACAATACTTCTGGGATTCTCTGGCTAACCGCAATGTATGGTAAGCGTCGCCGAGGTCTATAACAGTGTATACCTCACATTCACTGTTACCAATGGCATCTAAACAGTCTCGAATGAGTGGAAAAGCATGATTAATGCGCACTAGTCTTTCATTGAGAACTCTAAAATCAGTAACCACTCGATAAAGATTTTGTTGTTTTCGTTTTACTAAAAGTACAGGAGAGCTGTACCCTGTTAAACCTTTTTCTATAATACCTAATTTTTCCAAACGTTCCATTTCTCTTTGAACAATTTGTTTTTGTTCCTCTCTAATTGGATATGGTTGCACAAAGAAAGGAGTATCATCCCTAAGCTGTAATCATACCTCAAAATATGGACATGTACCAATCTTGTCTCTTAAGCTAAAATCGTCTCTATTGGAAAGAAGCATCTGCATCAAATCTTCTCTCTCCACTTCATTCAAAACTGAGTCATTCAAAAGTATCTTTTTATATAAAATTTCTTTGTCAGTCATTTTTCTTCTAGGATCATTACTGTCTAACCAAGGAAACGGATCGCCAGTTTGTTTAGTTTCTCTTGGTACCTTAATTTTATTGCTTTCATTCCTTATTTCTAGCCTATTATAAGTCTGTTTAAACTGTTCTTCCTCCACAAGGTGTTGCTGGGCTAGAGCACTTACAAAGGCTGTATGACCATAGAACACATATTTGTCTGTGTCTGCACACAATGGAATAAGCCATTGAAGGTCTACTAAAGAACCGTCCTTGGATCTCAAATCCAAGTAGCCTAGCAATTGACCTTTTTGAATTGTGTGTCGATCTTTCGTATGATTGAGAAAATTTATCATGGTTACATTTGCTATGTAATCTGTAACCACAGGTTGCAATGGATAGCCTGGATAATTAGTTTTAATCCATGCAACTGAGGAACCTTGTATGGTTGGGTGATAGTCCGGTATCTGAACTCTAGCCTCTATCTCCTTTTGAGCATTTGGTTCTATGACACATCTTTTAGCTGCGTATATGGGGAAGGAACGATCTCTCAAAAGTATTTCCCTTTTTTCATACAATTGTATAGCTTGCATTTGATCTAGTGTGAGCCTACTCAAGAGAAGACCGTGACGGGCTTTAGAGTCACACACTAAACATTTCAGCTGCATATGAACTCCTTGTATGTATAGCGGAAGTTCTGTCCAAAAATATGTATCAATTGGTCCGTTGCCTGTAGCTATGGGGGGTAAATTAGCTTTTGTCTTCGGTAGACTATGTAATAGCCTATGTTGTTGATAATACCACTTAGGTATAATGCTGACTGAAGCACCATTATCAATTACAGTGGGGATCTCTAAGGGGTGGGGGCTTCCTTTGCTTTTATAATATGCTTTTAATGACCCATCACAATTATATTTAATCTTGGCATATAAACACCATTAAACTTTGTTTTATCCACTTTGTCGACATTTAAACAAGTGGCTTCTACCATTGGTACTTGCACATTCAGGTCTCCGTCATCGTTATATGCAAACGTTTCACCATCATGAACATTGTAAATACCTTCTGGACCTATGTCAGAAGGTCGTACATGCTTATGTAATTCTCTTCTATTGTCATGTGATGTATGTGCATATAAAATATTTTCTGTTTCATCTATCATAGGTTTGTATACTGGTATCATTATTGGATCACCCGTCATATCTTTATTTTCTGGCACGCGCGCTTCTATATTTTCTTTATTGAGCTCATTTTGTCTTTGCCAACTTGTATCATGATTTAAGTGCACTATCATTCCTTGTTCGGCATTATAAATTTCTTTGCATGCTTCTTTTTGACTCTGCAAGTCATTTTCATTCATTGGCCTTCCAGTGTTGTACATTGTCGACATACTATTATCATAGAAAGTGTCTGATTTAGACATTTCAGTTTCATTAAAGAGAGACATTGTCTTAGCAATGTCCTCATATAGGCCATATTCTATATAATCAGTATCATGCTGATATATTTGCCTATCGCTTAACTGCAGATCTGGATTAGGAGGCATTTCATCAAATATTATATGCTGATAAGCATAGCGCAAGATTTCTGTTGCCTCTATTGTTTCGGTAACCTGTTGGTTATCCGAGTGCCTTATTTCATTGTCTTGTGTGAGCGGGTCATGCTCTGGAAGCTTGGAAGATTTCTGAACTTCTTCTGTTAGTTGATATTTACTTTTGGAAACTAGGGTCTGAGGGCTAGGGTCAATATCCTTGAATATTTAATTATTTTTCCATTTTTACTAACATCTTAAGACATGATGCAGTATCTAATTATGTTGATTCAGTCCATTTGGCATTTTAGATAGATCAGGAAGACTACAACTGACATGTTTAGAGGTGGCATTACTTTCAGGTCATTTCTCAACCCAGGTCTTATCTGAAAATCAGATAAGAATTGGCTTCAGGAACGAGTCCAGAGTGATGCCACCCTTAAATCTGATAATATTCATGGTAATTCTGGTAACATAACCAAGTCAGAGTGAGAAAAATTAAGAATTTTTTGGGGAGGTGGGTCTCCAAGTTATGGCTGTTTCAGGTAATTTGACATTTTTTGGCCAGCAGACAAATCATCTGTTTATGGCATGAAGGGTTGATGATAGGGGTGCAGTGTCATTGATGATCTGTAGAGGACCTTTTGGGCTACCAAAAGGCACCTTTTGAGAATTTTTGTGATTAATGGTTTTCTCACAAATCGTGAAATTTTTTTTGATTGGCTGCTGTGAGTCTCATGCATGTGTTGGGAGGTCAAAAATGATATGAGGCATCAATTTTAACATTCTCTAAGGGTGTGTAATATGAAAATGAGAAAATTATTTACCCGGGGCTGCCATGGCACTTAGCCCAGAATTTGTTGGTTAGCAGCTTGTAGTATAAAGCAATTTGAATTTTTTCAAGTAGTGTCACAAGACGCCTTCCTCTCTACTGTTGCTAACAAATTTTTGCCAATACCTAGTAGAGCTAGATGGGGCATGTGGGTATATACATGTCACATGTACAAGTCATGTATCTTCACTGATATTGCATGTGTTATTCTCCAGCTAATTTCTGCAAGGTCTCTATGCTGATTTTCTGCAATACTGGGTGGGTGATAATAGAGGTTTTTGGTGAATATCTGTGTCAATATTGAATATTTTTGAAAATCCTTTGGGCACAAATTACATCTACTTAATAGTGATATTAATTGTGTTTTGATCTGCTAAAAGTGCTGAGTAATTTAAGGAAGAAAATTCAAATTGGCCCTCTGCTGGTGAGTTTTGGAACTAACATGATGGGTGTGCTAGTTGTAAAACTCAACGATGCCATTTGTGCTTGTTATTAATCTCCACTCAAAAAACTTCAAAAATTCAGGTGGAAAGGTAAGCAGCCAACCAGGGATTAAAATGCAAAAATATTTATACCTAATTCAAGCCATTGTGAATGTATCACTGTACTAACAGATAGAGTACCTCAATATCTATGTCCAGTAAAATTTTTGTTAGGATCCATGCAGTATTAAAGAAGTTATGCTGATGTGCCCATTCACCCTTGTGCCCCACTGTCCATGTGCCCCATTGCCCCTGTCCCCGTCTTGATCTAGTAGGTATTGACATTATTTACTGAATGTATTCATGGAACACAATCCTGCACCTGACCACACATGTTCACCATATGCTGATCTAAATCTCACAAAAAAGATATCAACAAGATATCAAATTGTCAAGTGTCAAAAAGTCAAACACCTGAACTATGGATGAGGTTCACAAAAAATTAATTGACATAATGAGGCTCACATATATTGACATCAATTTTGATGTCACATGATGGTCACCAAAAAACCTCCAAATGTCCATAAAAAATATTTTTGACCAATTTTGATTACCTTCATATGTGATGTCAAAGTTGACATCAATATATGTGAAGCTCATTATGTCAATTTATTTTGTTTGTTTGTTTGTTTTTTGTTTTTTTTTGACTTTTGACATCTTTTTGATAGTTTGACATTTTGACATATTTTTGACATTTTGACACATGACTTATTACTTAAACCACCTCAGCCCATCCCAGGGCTATTTTTGACAATTTTGATTGAGGTCCCAAGTATTATTCAACATTGGAGATTGGTGGATGTGATAAGTCTGCTCATGGTATGAAGGATCAGTGATGCATGCATTCCATGTCTATTGGTAATTTGTAGAGGACATGTTATTAGAATGCCTAAGGGAACATTTCAACTTTTGTTATTGTTCTATAGAAATAGATGTGAAACTGAGATTTCTCACTTTGTCATCCTTTGAGGTCCCAATTTCAAAGTATTACTAATGGGCTATAAGTGAAAACAAGGAAATATTCATCCAAGGAATACCAGGTCCAGATTTCTTATTTTTTTTCCAGCCAAAAGAGTAAATGCTGTGTGCAATTGATCAACTGCAGTTTTTTTTTTTTTTTTCAAAAATGGTAATTAGACAATTAATCAAAATTGTCAAAATATCACTGATCCTTCATACCATGAGCAGACTTCACATCCACCAAGCTCCAATGTTGAATAATACTTGGGACCTCTTTTTGTACATTTCTTGACATTTTGGCACATGACTCATTACTTAAACCATTTTTATGTGAAATCAAGGATGTGCATTTCAAAACGTCACGATATTATTCTAATATCATTGTTTGGCATCACTTAGCAACTAGCCAGCAATATGAAGTATTTAATTCGAGAAGACCAGATGGTCTTGGTCATGAAAAGTGACTATCAACTATATTTGCAATCTCTACCAGGGAGTGTAGTGGAATTTAGGGGATATAAAGCTGTTTCAATAGACCTTACTTTTGAATGCATCAAATCATAGGGAAACTGTAGAAAATAGTTTTTCATACAAGAATATTACTGAAAATCACTGCCAAAATGTAAAAGTAAACCTACAAAATGACATCAGCGCATTCGATAGACAGGTTGCCAAGACGGTGGTTGCTTCAAAATGTGTAGAAAATAGTTTTTTCTTACAAGAATATTACTTCTGAAGTGAAAATCACTGCCAAAATGTAAAAGTAAACCTACAAAATGACATCAGCGTATTCGATAGACAGGTTGCCAAGACGGTGGTTGCTTCATTTTGAAATTATAAGTAATTTAATATATTTCAAATTGGATAAAGCTCAGCGTGGGAGCAGCTTATTGTGTTACATTTCTCAAAGCAAAAAACGACAGTTGTCTTCGGAAAAAACTCCCCACTTTCTTTTTGTCAGCGCTATTGAATTGCATTGTTCTTTCCTGGATACACCTCTTGGAGAAATGACACCTCAAAGAATTATTTTTTCCATTTGAAAAATTTAGAGACAAGAATGAAAAGCTTGAAGAGCTCAGCAGTGAAAAGAAAAAAGAAATGCAACAGAAAGAAAATGCTAGGTGAGGCTTTTATCGTTTTGCACAAAAATAACAATCTTCAAAGAAGCAGACGTAGAAACATCAATAATTTTAACAATTATTTAAACCACATTTAATACACTAAAAGTATTCTTTTGGCAGCAAGTTCTTTCAATCTTCGCGAACAATACCGATCAATGTCTTTTAATGTGCAGATTGTCGAAGTTGAGTACGCGCTCGTACTACTCTCCCAGAAAAGAGCGAGCTCTGAAAATCTACACGGACGACCCTCCCTCGCCCAAACACAAAAACTCTTCCATAGCTCAAACAATAACCGATTCTTGGACACACGATCTAGATTGATAAGATCTTCGTATTTTGCGTGTTTTTCTATTGGTCTCGTCAGAAAGTGAAGTGTGTTTTGATGACCAAAATATAAATTTCACGAACAATCATTAGTCTGGTCTTAGAAATCCTAAATTCAAATGGGTATCCTGGAATGGACAACAGAAATCTGCGATGAGTCGTGGCGTTTGGTTGAATCTTAGCTGTGCCTTCAATTGATACGAATCCTTATTGTTAATGCATTTCTCTTCACCAAATTGCTGTAGAAAATGAAAGCTGTCAGTCCAAAGCCCTGGTTATATTTATTCTGGAAATACTAAAGATGTCATTTTAAATTCATACTGAAAACCTCACTTAAGACTGATCAGTGCCATCTTTAGCTTATTCATCACATGTTGTACTGTCCTTAATTTTTACACTTTTTCCTTTGTATGTGTGTTGGTTTATGTGAAGGTTAACATGCGTTTTCTTCGATGATGTAAAAGAGAAAAGTGTCTGTCATGCAGACATCTTCTCTTGTTAACACGAAATACTACTCATATAGTTGGTAGTTAGTGAATTTGAAAAAGGTTGTGTTCAACACGATCTAGAAAGTAGAAGCTAGGCAAGGTTGTCATGAATACTTTCAGCATTATGAGCAGGTCACATTCGGTTTTTTTTTCGTTTAAAAAACATCATTAAAAGTTCATTGCCACGTGGACCAACTGATAATCGTTTCACTTTCTCTTGTAAAGGTATCTTTGTCAATACATTAGAGAATACATGCACAAAGATATAAGACTCGTTAACAACGATACTTCTTCAGGAACTGTAGGACTATCATCTAGAATTATTTACATTTAAGTAAATTACAAATTCATGTAGGTTGCGAATCGAGAGAGCAAATCATTTTTCGTCTTTGGCCTTGGGAGCACAAATGTCTTCAGACGTTTAGCAATCAAAATTTGTTATCAAAGGAAATTTTTAAATGAGCAAGGTTGTTTCGGTGGTAATTCAAAAAAAAATTAGATAGCTTTTGTCTAGCTTGGGCTCTGTGTTAGCGATTTGCTCATTTGTATTTACTGTAGCACAGTGTCTTGTGACATAGATAATTTTCGTGCAAGTTAACAAGATAAATGTTTTTATTCTTCAGCACAGCCTACTTCGCCAATAGTTATAGACAACTTGTAGTGTTGTTGCTTTGTAATCAGCTGACATTTTAACATTGAGAACGTTTCTAATGTGTTCATTGTACGACGTTTCTAGATCAGGATTGTTACATCCACGGCCAAATATGAAGTTGAATGTGATATTAAATGTTTGTTGTTAAGCTAAATCAAAGGCGGTCCAACCACTAACTCACTGCAAAAAGTGCTGTCATAAATTGAACCGTTTCTCAATACGATCCTGTCGGGGTTTTTTGTAAGCGGGAAGATGCCCAAACATTTGATGTGGTTCGTATTGAAAATTTCCAGATTTCACGTTTCTACGTATTGCTAGTAGTAAATTTGTTAAATATATGTGAAAAGGGTAAAAAACACTAAATATTTTTTCAGAAAAACTTGTTGAAATATACACTCACTACTGATTTTAATGTATGCAGTTTTTCACACCAACACAAAAACATACTTTGATAGAAATAGCGTTTACTTTGAAAACAAACATTAACTGGAGGGACCTCATGAATTAATTAAGTGTTTATAATGCATCCTTTGGCGTGAATTCACCATTTCGTAACTTATTGCATATGTATTCTGCAATCACAGAAGACTCATCGTGTAGTACTTCGAAGTTAATATGTAAATTTAAACTATGTAACATAAGAAAACCCCTAATGTGTTATTATGTTGTTTGGATTGTAAAAAGTAAAATAAAATTCTGTACACAGATAGTAATAAACTTCCACTTTGAAATGTCTTTGTTTCATTCAACGATGTTGTCTGTCTGATTTAGTCTACTTTTTTATCCAATATAAAAAAAACTATTAATTATAAATAATTAGATGAATTACACAAACATTGCCTGTGCAGAATTGGGCACTTGCACTTTTACACAAATATAAAAAAAACATCCTCGTGTAATACTTAAAAGTGACTGACGGCTAAGCTATCGAATCCTTAGCCAAGTCTGTACACATTTTGTAAATTTTATTTTGTTGAATCATCTTATTGGACAAGAAATGTGAAAAAACTGAAATATGTCTCTTTCTGGAGTACAATTGCAAAGTGATTTTCCTAAAATAACTGGTCACATGCAATTGTATGGATACCTAACCATCGAAAAGTGAGTGCAAAATTGTAGCAGATCGGGGCTACATTTAGTTAAATTGACGGATGATACACTAGAATGTCACTGAAATCAGTTTTAGATACCCCAAAGATCAATTTCCTTTCATGGTTCAAGCTTTGCGTCAAATCAAACAAAAAAAAAACATGTGATTACCATTTCTCTTGCTTCAACTCTTGAATTTGTGTGCACTCATCAAATCTTTGTGACACCAGTTTATTGGAAGTCGAGTGCCTACAGAGCTACATACTTAGGCTTTCCTATTTGAAACTTCTTGAATTCATCATATAAGATGAAAAGAAAATTGTTTCCCAGACTCTTTGTTGGACTGAACTTCAAGCCTCTTGATCACGAATCCATGCACTGCTCTTGCCATTACACTGCAGTATTGTGAGCCTTTCAAGGACTTTAAATAATTCCTTTGTGAAGCTTCACTGGTTCTTGTTCAGCTAATTAGTCAAAATATCCATCAAATAGGAAAACACGAACAATCGTTGTTTTCAAATAATGTTCAATGCAGATGTTTAATAAAAAAATGTTTGTATCAACATCAAAGGCTCTCAAGTGATCACATAAATTTCCAGCAGCATGAACAACTAGTTTTCTCCAGTGGGATTTGATCCAGCAATCTCTGGTTTGTAGTGTACTACTACACCTACTGAGGTATTGAGACATTTGGTATTGAATGAATTCTTAAATTGACTTTAGTTAATGTACCGGCTGACCTTTCATTTAATTAGAACAAGAAATTCCCCCTGCGTGAACGCAAGAGGCATACCGCCAGCGCCGAACAACCGTCCTGGCCCGGGATTAGGAGGGATGGATACCCTCTGCTGGATGGGGGAGTGTATCCTGTCCTGGCTGGGGGGAGGGAGGGGTACCCTGTCCTGACCATGGGAGGGAGGGGTGCCTCTGTCCTGGCCAGGGGAGGGGTACCCCTGTCCTTGTCTTGGGTATCCCTCCCCCCACCCCGGTGAACAGACAGACAAACTGAAAATATTACCTTCCAGTCTTACTTCGTACACGGGCGGTAATAAATAGGGTATGATTGTCTCCGACCCACAAGCACTGACTCGGTGGCAAGGCAGTAGACCGACAAACCAAATACTACCAGATCAAATCCCACTGTTGGTAACTATTTACTACTGTGTTACTCCAATTGTTTACTTGAAAAGCCTTCGATGCAAACTTTGTCTAGTTTGCCATTCAAAATAGTCAAAAATATCCAAAACATTTTACACTTGGCGGTAATTCCTTTCCCTTAATTGCCAACAAAGACTAATGCAGTGAAGAGCAAAACAAATTCAGCAAAAAAAAATACAGCTGCCTCCACTGGGGATAAAGCCAATAGAACCCAGGACCTTCTGTGATCTACTCTGATGCTCTGCGTACTGTGCTAAGCAAGCATGTGTGAGTTGGGAGATCTTTAAACTGAATTTGGTTTCATGTACCACTTCACTTTTTGGACTTTGATCAATTTTATAATCAATAGAGCATAACTTTATGAAGGTCTTGGGGCCTCAGACTGACAAACAAATGTCAAGTTAGCACATTCAGGAAGGCCTTTGTTGCCAACTTTTTATTATTAAGAGAAAACTCAACTGACCCCGGCTATGCAGAAGTGTCCACACTGCACGCAGACTGACACCAATTCTGATCCCCGATGGATACTGTACCTATTCCAGTTTTCCTAAAATATACAAAGTTGGCAGTAAAGCCTTACACGGGGAAGAGCAAATGAATTCAGGAAAAAAAATGCCTCCAGTGGTGATAGAACCCAGGATCTCTGGGTTTTTGTTCTAATGCCTTGATGACTGAGCTTAGTAGACATTTAGTTGTCAATCTAAACCTTTGAGAGCTTTATAAGGTCGTACTTTATTGGTTCAAGAAATGATTCAAGTCTAAAAAGTGCAGTGGTGCATGAAACAAAAGTTCAGCTCAGAGATGTGCCACCTAACACTTGTCTGCTTAGTCTTCAAGGCACCAGAGCATAGATCCAGAGGTCTTGGGTTAAATCCCCACTGGAGGCAATTTTTGCTAAATTTCGTTTGCTCTTCCTCGTGTTGGCAACGTTGCCCACTTTGCATAATTTACGGAAAAACTCAATTGTTTCGCTGTTGGTCTCGGTTTCGGTCAGTGTGAATGTACTATAAGTTCCAAACCTAACATTAGCGCTTCACTTATCCAATCAATATTAATCAATATTCTTTATAAGTTATAATCAATATAATTTATTTCAGACCAACTCATCACGCATACACAACCTGCGTGTTAATTTGATATCAGAAATTACAGTGAACAGTACCCCTGAAGTAATAAATAGCTAAAAATAATAATCAACTCTAAAACATCACCTTAGAAAAGCATAATTACAAGATAATATGGAATGGTTAGTCAAAGAAATCTTCGATATCAATATTAGGATCGAGTAAATGGTCTTTATATGGAGTGACATCAAGTCTATTTAGAATCAAGTTTTCTACTGTCTCTTCGAGATCGGTTTCTCCTATTAACACAGCCCCTTGTACACGTCCCTTGCTCAACACCAACTTCACGTACTCCACCCCTACAAATTTTACAATTGACATAAAATGGGATATTTGTGTTAAGAAAAGAATAAGTAACCATATAAATAATTCCCGAATTGATTTGATAAATTTCATAAGGCCAAATTGTACCATTTCTGGGTCTATCAATTTGATTCGATATCATAATCTCGCGGGTTTAATCGAACATAAATTTCATGACGCTTCGAGAAATAGTTTGTCGATCTTTAACCATCTTCACACCAGGCGTCAGTATCATTTTTGACGATAGCATTGACTTTTGGTCTATGACCCATTTTCAAGCATCATTTCAAAACTCACACTGTCTGAATAGTAAATAAAAAATCTATAATACCCTTTCTGAGCGTCAATGTTAGCATCAAAGCTACTGCTCGGTGTAAATAGGCCCTAATATTTTTTGGTCTGTTTGTCTTTCGAATGGAATTCGATAAGACTGGTCATGCTCATGGAATAGTGACTAAAACTGTACACAAAACTCTGCCAAGTGGGGGTATGGGGGTGGGTGGGGGTCCAGGGGTGGTGGGGGTCAAGGGGGT
>JBCAUG010009493.1:0-11195 GCA_038406175.1 Haplosyllis leylae
ATTTAGGCACGAACAGTGTCCGTAGAACGAAACACAGGCTGGAAACTCAAACACTAACTCAGGCGTACAGGATACACAATCATTACACCTCTGCATCTTCACAAAATGAAGCAGCAGTTGACTCGGATTTAATAAGACTTGTGTTGGGTGTGTGCAAAGGCTGTCAAAATTAAAAAAACAGTCTTGACTGAAACAGCTGTAGATTAGACTGACAGGATGATACGGCTTCTTTGTACAGGTTGTTGTTCTACCTGGAATTTAATGTGGATTTTAGTTTGAAATGAGCCTTTCAAAAACAGGAATATTTTGTTGTTTGAACCACATTAATATTTTTCGAATTTAAAGTCTACAATATTCTTTCAAACTCCAAACATTAGTCAGCAATAACTTTAGATCTATTTTCCTTTTTTATTTTTACATCAAGATTACTAAATAAAATTACTGCTGGCCTTTTGTTAAATTGCTGACGACCAGTTCGTAACAACAAAATTCCAATCAATTTTACCTGAAAACTGTTGTTTATGCGACTTTTGAACTGCAAATTTAACTTAAATATACCTTGGTATTCGTAAAGATAGTGATGTCTATTTTATTGTTGACCACCTGCTGAAATAGGTTATTCATCAATTTCGTCTGAGGATTAGAGATGTGGTCACTCAGTTAATAAGCAGTTGGATTCGTGATTGTGAAATCTAACACTCGCACTCTGTTTCACAAAATCACGATCGAGTCAATTGGAACCTCAAAGATTGGATCGCTGTAATTCAATATAGATCTAGATCTGTGAAAACTTAAAATTTTTGGAATTCAAGAGACACTTTGCACGAAAAACTGAAAGGACATAATTGCTAATTACACGCAGAATCTCACGATGGAGAATGTCTGTTCGTCAGTTGATACACCTTGGTAAAGCCTGAAACGTTGCACATATTTTGATTCTAAGATTCTAAATTTTGTAATGCGATACTGATGCATTACTGTAGTGCATGAACCAAGGCCAGCTTTATTCCAAAAATAGTTAAAATTGTACATGAATTGTGATGTCATTAATACGTTTTGGAATTCATAATTAAAAGTGCAAAGTGATGCATAAAATCAAATACATAAGACTGATACTGGTAGGTTAGGAAAAATTCTCTTGGAATCGCAGTGGGACAAACTCTCAATTTTTGCAATTAAACTTTGCGTATACTATTTTTATACCAAACCTAGACGTAAATCATGCAAAGAATCATTGCAAAAATGAAAGGGATAATTTTCAGCCGATGGAGGATTATTCACATGTTAGAAACAACTGGAACTCTGTCAGTTTAAGTCACAAATACCATGTTAAACGTAAGAGAAGTCACGGTGACGGAAATAGACATAGTACAATGATAGCAAAATACGCTGGAGGGAAGTGCAGCAGAGGCAGTAGCGTGAGAGGAGGACAAGAAGCGCGCGTATTCTACGAGCAGGATGCTCATGATCAGGAAGGGATACTTGTCATACAGGAGTTTTGTTCTGCGTGTTTTTGGTGCTGTGGAATGAGCGTAAGTACATAGTTTTCTGACGTGGTGTAATTATTTTAGTTGTTGAAGATGGCTAAGATAATGCTGTGTCTAAAATTTACAAACAGTTCTGTCTCCAATGTCAATGTGCCTTGAATTTCTTCCACTTATCGCCTACAGTCCACAGGTTTTCCCTCCTCATCCCTGAAGTATAGATAGATTCTATTAATATGCCTTATCTAGTGCGTTAATAAGATTGCTGTTAATGATAGTGAAGAACACATCCATCTTTAAGAGGATTGCTAATTAGTTATTATTAGAATTAATTATCTATCGCTTTTAAGAGTTATTTCTGGAATAGGCCGGAAGGATGCGGGCCTTGGAAATGGACGTAATCAAAATTTAAGATACGTGTTTCCGATAAAAATCATCAAGAATGAAAAAAACAGTGTCTTAGAGACACATTCTGTCAGTAATATGATAAGACTGAACAATACAAGTTGATATTTAAAGCTTAGTTTGATACCGTCTGCCTAGTTTCAAAAGGGCTTAGCTTGAATTACTTCGGATACATTTATTTGTAATTCATTTTATAATTACTGTTGAAACATGGATGTAGAAATACGTGAATGGTAAAGCCATAACTTGTATAACAAGAAAGAACAGGAGCCTCGTCGTTCGTTCTCTTCAGTTACGTGCTTGAACAAAGTGCAGGAAAGAAGACTCAAAATGGCGAGTTTTCAAATCAGTGGGAGTTTCCGGCCGTAACTTTCTACGTTACTACATTAGTTTTTATTTTTTCAAATAAATATCCTCCAGGTTTCTACAAAATGTACTACTACACCACCACGTAATTAGTTTCTACTCCATCTCTGTGAGTCTTTTTGTGTCGGTGACTATTATCTCAAGGACACTTTACAAATACTTACAGTTATGAGAATAATTAGTGTAGGCAGAATGGCATCCTTTATAAAAAGTGGCCATTTCTTTGTTTAAGTTTTAGTTTCCCTTGGAACACGAATATGGAAGCAATAAACAAAGCAATCTGTTCATTTCGTGTAAATATTTTGAACAATGACAATATTGAAGAGACATGGAAACATCTGTGTAATCTGACATGAAGGACAAGGCCGCTGTTTTTTTTCTCAGCCACTAATTAATCTGGACTTTTAGAAGCACACAATACTATGAAACCTTTCATTTTAAGAGTGATATGAATGATATTGGTGGCGAATTTTACAGGTGGACGTTTTAAAGGCTAAGCCTACAAAAAGATCTCTTTTTGATCAAGAACTATTGCAAGGGTCGGAATTGTTTTGTTGAGCTTTTGAATTATCTGTGCGTGAATGAAACCAAAACGCAAGATGATTAATAAGTACGGTGGCAGGTACTCCATGAGGAGACCCGCAATTCACTTGGACATTGAGATTCCAGATGACTTGGATTACACGGATAGCATTAAAAATTTCTGCGCATCTTGTTTTTTGTGCTGTAACTTGCACGTAAGTAGAAATTTAACATTTACATTTCAATCATTATACTGTTGTTAATTAGACGTGTTTATACTTGTGTAGAATGCTTCGTAGGACAACAATGTCCCTTAGATGTGAGCTATATTTTGAAAGTGAAGCTGCTTATTTGTGATGGCTGTTTGTACTGCCTGGAAAGTGTCATTCAATCATCAAAAGCTCAATGATAGTCAACGGCCAGGTGAAATCACCAGGTGCCAATCCAGATTTTCACGATAAGATTAAATTTACATTTTCAGCCTGAATTTACATCGAAGGATTTTAAAAAGTTTGAGCAAAAAAGTAAATTGCCTCCAGCAGGAGTTGAATGCACAACATTGACTAGGTTAGAAAACCGCACTTGGGAGACATTTAACTGAAGTTTGTTTCAGGCACTATTTTACATTTTGGACTTGGATCATTTCTTGAGTCAGTAGAGCATGACTTTATGAAGGTGTTACAGATTCAGATAGACAACCAAATAGGGACTTAGCACAGTATTAGACAGGCATTAGACTCTTAAATCTGTAATGTTAGTGTTGTGTGTTCAACTCCCCCCGGAGGCAACTTTATTTTTTGCTGAAACTTTTTAAAACCCTGGATGTAAATTTAGGCTTAAAATGTAAATTTGATATTTTCTTGAAAAGCTCGACTAATGTTGCTGTCTAAAGTAGCACATCAGTTGATCTATCAAACAAATTAAAAAAGGATTGGTGGATTTATCAATTATAGAAGAGTGATACACATATAAACAATGGATTCTTCATGCAACCTTTCAGATTATTTTTAGTCATTAATTGAATTTCGTTGTGGTTATTCACTGCCTTGATGAACCACCAGTGTTACCGTGATAATGTGTTATTTTCCCTCTAAATGCGTTTTATATCTGTGGAAACCGAAGAGCCAACTTGTGCAAAAAGTTAATACATACACTCGGCATGCTGTATTGATCACTCAATGGACAGATCTCTCTGATATCAGCTCTGCGTCAGTCCATTTTTAATTCTTCAATATGTTTATTTGTGAGTGTTTTTTGTGAGCTGTATAACAAACAACCATTATCATGAGTTTTTGAAGTGACAAACAGTTTGCTAGTCATGAAGGTGATCTGGGGGTGTATGTCCCCTGAAGTTCCAGAGGCAATGAAGGGGACATACTCTCCTAGACCACCTGAAGGACTAACAAAATGTCTGTCACTTCGAAAACTCGTGATAATGGCCGTTTGTTATACAATATGGCCAACAGCATGTGACAAACACCGTGTGGCAAACAGTTTGTCACATGTTACACCCTGACAAACACATTATGCCCGTCAAATTGCCCGTCACCATTGGCACATTGTTAAACGTTGACAGGGACAGGCACGGTGAAGGTGAGTGACGGCATCGGTACGTGTAAACAAACCTAAAGACGAAGGCAAAGATTTATCTTCTGAATAACCTGTGTATCGACGGATGTGTCAAATGTGTCATGGCTAACGTTTTCTGTTTGTAGTAATTTTTGTTTTAGATTATTTAATTATTCATCTTCACGGAAAATAGATTTAATTCTATTTTTGTAGCAACTTCCTTTCTTCAAGTTTTCTTGTTTGAGGATCAACCCAGCTTTACTCATGTAGACTACATATGAATACAGATATTTCTGTTCCTCCAGTCAAATCTTTGTGTGTTATTTGCATATGTCTCAGTTCTATGACAAATTCATTCTTCCTACTATTACTCTAAATAGAATCTACTTTCACAGGCAATAAGTCTGCCTGTCATTAGGGGTAAATATACATAATGTAACAATGAAACATCTGATGCCCTGGGCAAAAATCCCTTGTGACACAGCCATGTACTATCACCATATCAATTTATGGTATGTGTTTCCTCGAGCAGGATCCCACATCTGCATAATGCAGTAGTTGTGGAGGGCTAAACATCGCGACGAAATGCCTTCTGTTCAGCTAATGTATCCATGTCAGGCTACCACATCCTGTCGAACGTTCAAGAAATTCTGACTGGACTTTAACTTCTGATTCAGGGTTTTATAATGGTTGAGAATACTTTCATACTTGGCTGTAACAGAAAATTGTTACAATATGAAATAAAATTCTCAGAGACAACCATTGTAAAACTTCAATTATGATTTTCTGGCATGGTCAGAATTTCTTGAACTTCCTGCAGGATGCCTCATCAGTAATAACTAGCCACACAGTCGAAGTCAAAGTGCAGGTGTTTTCCATTTCTTTCAATTTCTCTTAAACTGATCTTGATCTTGAGTCCTGTTCTCTGGATTCCTTCACCGCTGACTTGCCATCCCATGTTGGACAACAGCGATTTTCATCTGAAGATTTGTCCACATTTAACGTTGCAAAAGCTAAAGGATTTCGGTTTTTTTATACTCAAATGGGAATCGGTAGAGAACAACGATGGATTGAGTATCAATTCATGAACTGAAATAACTGTAATTCAATATGAATAAACACCAAATGGGTAGATTACAGACTATTACAAAGCTATGTTTCCTACAAGTATGTGTAACCAATGTAACTCTTCATTTCACTAAGTTCAATACTCTGGAATCATATGAAGGAATGTTCTAGATTCAACCCATTTTAGTTACAAAGAAAACATTTTACACCACGAGTATCAAATTACGGTTCTTCATCTTCCTTTGAAACACTCTGTGAAGTAAAATGTAACTTTGAAAAATCCAGTAATAAAGATAAATTTACGATGGAATCTAGAACGTGGAAATAAGCGTAAATGAATGTTTTCAGAAGGACGGAAGTTGTAATTACTTTTGTAATCAGTAGCTAATTTTATCGCAGTAAAATTGCCTGAAATAGAGGTAGGTTTTGCGAATGGAAGAACCCGGAGTTGAAAGATAGAGGAAGGACTGCTGAAGGGCAAATCATTTCGGTAAACTCCAGGGACGGCAACACTTTCTTCGACGTATAATTGCTATGATAGATGCAGGCACATTTATTTACAAAGTATGATTATTAAGAAAGTTGTCGCTCTTCAACGACAAAATTGTTCTGTAATGATGGGTAAATAAATTGTTCCACTGCGACGAATTGAAGAAACTGAAATTACTTTGTTTAACTGGGTCTCCTGCAGCATCAACTGTGCACGGGATGGATTAACTCGCAATGGCGCTGTAATTTCCATGGGGAAATACATTACAGAAATATATTAGACTTTTGCTACTTATATAATTCCATGTGCTGGTATATAAAATATTACTTTTATCACTACATATAGAAAATGGGTCATTTGATTTCCACAATTTGCACAATGGAGAAGGTGAACAGATGAAGTAAAATCTAAGGGCCGAAGAATCTCAGTGTAGGAATCAAACAACCAACAAAATATAGACACACCAAAGCTAATGGTCCCTGCACTGATAAATAGTAATTCAGATATAAATTAAATTACAATATCAATACCGAGTTACAATAAAGCTAACGTCTAAGTAACGATTAAAACAATGTATTCAAAGTATGGTCAATTAAAATATAATTTGAGATGGCACTGACCATCATTTCGCGTTTTCGCTCATTTCTTGTAATGCTTCCCCATAGAGATCTGCAGAATAAGGTGAAATCAAAGAAATGTTTTGAATGCATTTGTATTAAATCATAAAAGGAAATGATTTTATTCAGAATACAGAACACTTGATTCAGCCATGCGTACAAATCACCTATCACACAGATTGGTCACAAAAGAAGATCTATTCGAGTTTTTCATGATAAGATCACATTTACATTTTAAGCCTGAATTTACATGAAGAAGTTTAAAAAAAATTAAAAGGTTGCCTCCAGTGGGATTTGAACTCACAACACTGACCATCATTGGATCTAAGGTTGAATGCTTATCCATTTGTTTCATGCACCATTTCACATTTGAAAAATCATTAAAGCATGTCTGATGTAAATTCTGTCTTAAAAAAGTGAAATTCGATCTTATTGCGAAAAACTCACATGTTTTGGTTTTGATTTTGGTTTCCGTTTTGATAAACGTGTGCACATTGTTCCAAAGCATCCTTTGTCCGCTCCTGATAAGACTGGTATAACAATAGCAGGAAGGAAATAATTTATATTTTGCATTATGGCACCCGTGGAATTTATGTGTAAATGTATGCACAAACACAACTTTGTACTGTTCCAAATGATCATGATTCAAACGAAATGTAAATGTAAAAAGCCAGAAACATGTTGTACAAAGATTAAAGAGTCCGGTTTACTATGACATTGCGTCGTTGGTTTGAATCGTTTAGTGGGAATCACAGGATGATGGCCAACGCTATTCGTAGTTCTTTTCAAAGCTGGAAAGCTCAACTTGAAATAGTGACCTAATCCCTGTACACCTACAGTCACATTTTGTTAGATGGTTTGTGAAGTTTAATCATGCAGATAGATAGTTTTGAGAGCTTGAAAGTCACTAGTCCTCATTATTTCTGTGATTTTACACAATCGATCTCTTTAAAATCCTTACGGAAGAGAAAATTGCCCATTTTGTTGGAAATAAATCCCAAAGTGTTTCGAAGTTTCAATATCAAGTGTTTATATGTAGGCATTATTCATTATGTTAACCGTTCTTTCTTTATTTTCAATTCTCTCTGAAAAAAGTGGATACTTAACTGACCTTAACTGACCATAAATGGCATCAGGGTAACGTGTATGAGTTGAATTTGTCTTGAAAAACATATTTTACAGCTAAATAAACTCGTTAACTCATGGGTGATGTATTTCTTCCAAACACTATCATCAACAGCTTCAATTGTCACAGTCTGTCGCATGCGTGCAGACTGAATGCCTGGCCTGCAACGCTTGGCTTTTTACAAATTTACACGGATTATTCATGGCATACATGAAGTTAATCAGGAAAATCCGGAATTAACTCATCTACATCTTAAAGGTAAAATAATGCACGGATGCATTTCACCACGCTGCAAAAAGTTGCTTCATTTTAGATGAGAACGTCTGTGCATCTAATCCAAAAAATACTGAGCGGAATATAATGAACAGCAAGGAAAACAAAGAAAAAAGAAATAGGTGTGTCTGTTGTAACATAAACATATAAACGAAGCCACCTTTGAGTCGAAAGAGTAATTACAAGGATTAATATGTTGCAATAGGTAACCTGTGTAGTTCTGAGAGTTGTTCAAAATGTAATTCATAATCTCCTATCGAAGAGGAATTAAAATTATGCGACTAATGGAAGAGTTCTCTGAATGCGCTTACTGCTTGAAAGTTTAGCTTACAATATTTCCTGACCCCTTGACATGGTTGAGTCATTCATATCTTATCGAAAAGTAAGTTTGTATGGAAAGTTTTCGTAATTCAAAGACGTTTAGACGCAGGACAGCTTCAGAATTGAGGATTAGATTTAACTAGTATTAGTGAGATTGAAGCTCATATAATATTGGATTAATTGTTTGGGTTCTTGCACTGATCTACGTGGAGACTAACCATCCAACTCATCTGGAATGACGAACATCCATCTGGAATCGCAGTTCTATTTTGTGTAGGATAAGGTGATGCTTTAATTAATATAGTGGCATTTTTAAATGTAAATTATAGTTCGATTGAAAAAAGTCAAGTTTGATTGACGGAGATAAGATCTAAGTTGCAATCCATTCGATTCAGACCAGTACGAGGTCAAGTCAGTACTGATTTAATGTCACTTGTTTATCAATATTGTCTTCTAATTATGACTTCAGTGCATTTATTGTCCCACTAATCTGCAGTTCATGGTCAGATATGCGTATGAATTGATACTGATTTCCGGAAGTGTTTCGTATCTAAAGTCAAATTGAGCGTAGATAATATTGCTGCAGCTGTTCCGTTAATGTTCATACATAACAAAATAAAGTTAATTACGTTGTAAAGTGGATGAGGACGTTCACTCAGTTGAAATAAAGGGTATAATGACTGACGTTTTGATCGTATTTGTTTGATCACACAAGTGCAGTTCAGTTTGCATTAGCATTCTCTCTGATCTATTTCCATTTAAAATTATCCAAGCAATGTGCTTATTTGTAAAGGACCAAACATTGGTGTTATAACCTATTTTTGGTGTCAAACTGAATTTGAATAATTGTCAATTTTACAGAAGTTTAGTTTTTAACGGATAGTGGCATGAGCAATTTGTGAATAAAATGAAATTTATCTGAACGGTGTTCTAATTTTGCTAAGAAATTTACATGCTGTGATGTAATAGCTGTTACGTGGTTCCAATTACGAGTAAAAAAATGCAAAAGAATATGTTTGTTCTAAAGCCTCTTTTTTTTTAAAGTTTTTGGGGAACATAAGTCCCTTTCGTGGGGCCACTGATACCCCTGTTTTGGACTTCTGGTGACGTCTGCCCTGGGTTTGCACGCTTTCTTGCCTGTTCTAAAACCTCTTTCACACGTGACAACAACGACTTCACGGTTCCAGGTTCCAGGGTAACAAAAGAAGGTGCTCGTTGCAAATGAACTTTCAGACACGTTGTCAAGGATATTGATGCAAGTAAATACTCGTTACGATCAAGTTCTTGTTGTTACCGAACTCTTCGTAAGCGAGATTGAGAGTAATATGAGATCTTTCTTTGCAAGTGACACGAATCAGCCATTCAAATTTATTCACATGCACATCGTGTCGCTTTGGAAAACAGTTTAGTGTTTCAATAGCGAGTATTGGATTTAAAAAACTGACACTTGCCACACCAAATTTCTATTTGGATATGTATGCAAAGTTGCTTGTAACAGCTTGCACCTCTGATAACATGAGAACCATTGTGGCAGCTGGTTTGTGGAATAAAGGCCAATTGAAAGCCTTTTTGCTAGATTATGGTTGTGACTGTAACTCCTTGATTGTTACATTCAATGACTGATTCTGCTGTCTGTCTGTCCATATTTGTTTTGTATGTAAAATGCCACTGGCACAATGGGTAAAAGAATATTGACATGCATAAATCTCCCAACAACACAGGTCAGACTTACACGGAGCCCTTTCATTCTCACTCCTGGAGGATAATGCCTAACCTGTCAAAAGATGAATTTCCTTGGTTGTTTGTCTTTAGTCAAAGACAGTATTTTATAATGTCAAGAGTGGCTACATTTTTAACGTGCCAAGATAACAACAGGTTGTATATTTTGACCTCAGCCATTATGCAGAACTGATCCTTTTACCCCGATGTGCTCAGACCACTAGTCAATGAGATATATCATGGGACATTGTCAAATTGTCTGCTAAATCATAGATCAGAAGGTTCTACAGCTAAAAGTGAAGGATGAATGGTATTCCTGAAAGGCTTGTTCTTCTCTAGATGTTTGTCATAGAGAATGATACCAGACTTTTAGTACTCTATTTTGTTGAAAAGTGAGTTCGACCACTAGTAAGCTACATTCATATCTACCTTATTATTATGTGTCATTTGATCAGAATTTAGCTGTATTACTGTAATCTTTGTTGCATGTGTCAGCTTGCATAATGTAACAAGATACAAAAACCACAATTTTAATATTTTTGTGTGTCGCGCTACACATAATAATCAACCAAGTGCATCTTTCAGTAAAGCACGCACGGCACTAACAAATGATTATTGAAATCTCCATCGTTCAAGCTTTTCTTAAACACACAACAAAAGAATGTCTAGCTGTGTTAAATATTATTATCTATGGACTTTTCCATTATTGTTTTTTTTTCATTTTAAGCCACATCAATTAATCGATATGTTGTAGCTAATGCGACTATAGTTTCTAGTTTTGCCGAAACTCCTCACTCAAATGTAACTTTGGGTCCAGAGTACACAGTATCAGGTTCAGCTAATTTTGCCTTATGGTTTGTGTGATGAAAAGAGATAAAGGAGATGCAACAAAGAGAAAAGGACAGTTCTGAGAGATCTGGTCCTTATGAAATAAACAATCTTACGTTTATGAAATAAACACATCTTACGTTTATGAAATAAACACATCTTACGTTTTCGTGATTTTAAAGATTTGACATAATTTCGCAACTAAATTTTCGACAATAGAGGATCTATTCACAGTTCCTCAACTCAAACACGCATCTCTGATACATATTAAATTAAAGATAAACCACAGGTCTTGTTGTTACTTGTGAAGAATGATTTACAGTTTTGGGAAAGTGTATTAACGAATTTAATCTGATAATTCCTCGATCATTGATCGAGAAAGATCCATAAATCAGGTTTTTTTCTGA
>JBCAUG010009504.1:0-11195 GCA_038406175.1 Haplosyllis leylae
CCCCCAAAGCAAACAGGGGAGACCAACCCCCAAACAGGACAGGGAGGACCCTGCCCCCCCCCCCCCCCCCCACCTGGACAGGAGAGCGAGTGATGCTACACCGCGGGCGGTACGCCTCTTGCTGTCGTGCAGGAGGACTTTCTTGTATCAATTGTTTTGACTATTTTATTTTAAACATCTTTTGTTCCCGATGCTGGTCTCGGATTGGATACCTCAAATTCGCTTTTCCAGAGTGAAGGCAATCTATCGTGTAAAATTCATCACAAAAAATTATTTGCTTTTTGTTTTGATGACCCATATCTACCTCAAATGATGCATGATCTACAAAAATCAAATTGGCAATATGATCTATGCCACAAAGGATGATCAATATTGTTTTGTGTGATATTATCGATGAAGAGAAAATGGAGCTTCACGTTATATCTACAAGAATTTGCTTATCACGCAGCTTCATATTCTAATGCAGCATACTTGAATGCACATGCAAATAGTTGCATGCGACCGACGTATAACTGTGTTAAGTCTTATCACGATATTTTAGACACAGAAAATTAGAATCTTTCGAAATGGAGGTGACGATTTTTATTGGTCCAAGGTCTCAAATAAAAGGAAAATATTTTTTAAAATCTATTGTGTGCAGTGCGGATTCGTGATTGATAAGTATGGACAGTCCTGGATAGGTATAGGCAGTTCACATTGAGAGCTACTTTTTGGCATTTTGAGGCTCAGATCACTGTATTTGGTGGTTGGGTTGTCAGGAACTGCGTGCAAAGTGCACCGATAAATTTGTTTACTTAGGTGTCGCAATTTTTTTTGTCAATTGAATTGTCTTTTCACCGTCATGACAATTTTATGCAGAATCTGTTTCCTGTAAAGTGTATTCAGATTATGACAAGAACGATGTTCATGTCATATGCAAGACTGATGCGATTAAAAGGGTGTGGTTACTAGTTGTCCAATAATATACGCACCAGTAAATGGAACAAAGTGACAGGGGATTAAGGAACATGTAGATATTTTCTCATAGTGTTTTGGTTCTCGTTCTAATATTGTGGTCTGTTGGGATGTGATGCTATTGATAGGTTATATGTTCCTGCATGATGACCCATTATGATTTCATTTCCATACGAAATGTGCAAGTCTCCCTCGAGGGTTCGGATATTGGTATTGTTTACAGAAACTCCTATTATTTTCAAAGGGTAAGCGGCTTTATAGATGAAGGTTTATCCACAAGCTTACTTCACTTTTTCCAGCTGAATATCTAAAGGACAATTTTTGTTAAGAAGAAGCTGTTCGGTCATGTTTGATGGCAGAAAGTGTGTAATTCCATTCCTTGTGAGTGTTCAGATTTAGTATGTGTGCAGGGTGTACATTGGATTAGGATTATAGGTGTAGAACGATCGACCAGAAAACTCAATTACGAGCCAAACTCAAACGTGACTTGAATTTATTCTGGAAATAAAGTTGAAAAAGTGACACCAAAATTGAGTTTCATGTGAAAGAATAGCATATTTGGAACAAGATTCGGCATCTGCACTGGAATCTAGATTTGTACCCATATTGATCTATCTTCAATTGAAAACAGTCAGTAATCATTAAAAGTGTTGGTTACTGCTGTAAGAGAAGTTCCTACAACCAGTAATACCGGTGACGAAAGCAAACTTGAAATCATCCTTATGCTAAATAATTGATAGCAAATTGATAAATTATCTGAAAAATTCAGAAATCCAACTTTCAATTCGTCATGATGAAGTTTCAAGCTGTAAGGATTTTTTCTTATTGGTCAGAACCAGCTCATTTCCTTTTCGTCATCTATGCACGGTTGTGGAATCTGTTCTCATAGAATTCAATGCGTAAAGGATTGCTCATCTTCTTTTGGGATTTTCCGTAACCACAGTTGAATTCCCTGCACTACGCCTTATCTACACTTCACACTACTGTGAACAGATCTAACTCATTGCAGCAAATTACAATATAAAACAACTTTTCTTCGTTGCTGCAGCTTTCAATGGGATTTCATTTCTTGTGTCCATTTACCGTGTACCAGTGTTGGACGCAATAGAGTAAAGTTTTCCCTCCATGCCCTCTCCGTCTGCAACTTGGAATCTATGAAGTTATATTTTTCGACTTTATTATATTTGGACATTGATCCTTATGAAAGCAAATATTTCAGAAATGTGCTTGAATGGTTTTGTTAGTATTATTACGAAACTTCCATGTTTAAGGTTTTACTTGCACATTTAAGGCTCGTTCTAAATTCTTCTGTGCCAACTAAGCCATAAAAATATCGTGGGACAGCTAGGGAAGTTTTCATATTGAGAGAAAACCAAATTAGTTTGCGCAATCTTTGTGAATCTGCTTGTCACCCGTGGGATTTTAATATTGATACGTGTATCTCCTAAAACGATAACCCGTTATAATTGTATATTCCTGCCAAGTGTTGCAGATTGGTATTCTCCGTGGATGGTTGTGCTTTTTTAGAGCCAATAAATTTGTTTTCATTGCATACGTTCCCATTCTTCATGTCTAAACTAAAAGTTTTTTTTGAACTGTTAGAAAGGCAACGTTTTGAAGCCTCGCAACTTAGACTGTATTTGTGGATCAGAGCAGTGACATTACAAGACGAACCACACGTGCTAAATCGGCACTGGTTATATTATGTAAACATTTATAAGATAATTTAGCAGGACTAAATATTATTATGTGGGGCTTATTTTGTCCCATCAGTATAACAGAAGGTGCAAACAACTCAACAGTGTTAATTTGCACAAATTCAATTGCATTGGTATGAAGACTATTGGTTAAAATATCTCATTGGTGGTGGTTGTGTGAAACGATCGCACGTTTATGATTTGACTTCAGAGCTAGTTATAATTGCGGTGATTCAGATGCCATTCCTAGAAATAGGCTAAAATGACTGGCATGAGAGGAGACCATTAACTTACTGGTTTCAGGGGGAATGTGAAATCAATCATATTTAATTCAATTTACTTCACTGCAGTTTGTAGCCATAAGTTACAGAGACAGTACCGTGAAAGGTCAGAGTATATTGATTGCCTTTCAACACCAATATTGGTTTACTGTCCATTTCAACTATCTGTGTTCCGATTTGGCTGCATTGGACCACACAGTGAATTAACTTTGTAGGTGAAAATGGCAACTTGCTGAAAAAATTTCTTTTGTTGAGACATAAATTTTAATAAATTGATGAAACCCTATGGACAAGTGTCTTTTACAGTACAATGTTCCAAAATCATATTTAAAATATCGTTAGATCATTCTTAAAATATTGATGATGAATGTTATGTTGACATGCTGGTCCCAAGGACAGAATCTCTTTGATTCTGTAATTAAATTTATATTAAGAAGGTTGTGGCAAAGAAAGAATAGATCTGGTATTGATATTGATCATTATCCATGGATATTTCTGAAGTAGTTGATATTGTAACATATTGTGCTTTAGACACTTTGAAGTTGAATTTCCAATGTGGAAGAGGTGTGGGGTCCTTTAGTTTAGCAAAAACACTCTGCAGTTTCAGTTTGCAAGGTCTTGGAACAATCGAAGACTTTCTGAGCTTACATAAGATTACCAGAGATCAATGCTGCACAGTCATTTGGAATCAATCGGAGCCTGCTCGACTTCGATAGTACCGAGCGTAATGAAATGAGGCGTGATCAGATTGCGTAAGTGTAGCGGATCTTTCCGGTTTTTCCCTGACAGGAAACCTTAAAAATTGACTGGTAAGGTGGTGAAAGTTGTGACTTGATGCCCTTTTCTTTCCTCTGTAGCTTCGTCATTTTTATTTTGAGTAATCAAAGGCGATAGCTTAGGTTAAAAAAATAAATTTCATCGCAGAAGAAGTTAAATAGAGTTTTATTTGATTCTGACGCACCCAAAAGCAACTTAGTTTCTGACAGGTGAGTGAAAAAAAGGGCAACTGAATGATAGCACATCGACAGGCATGCCGAATCTTAAGATCACCAGGATCCATTACATCAATATGGTGTTCATCCCAACTAATTTTCATCCACACCAAGGCGGAATCGAGTTATGCATCATCATAAAAACAGTAAACGACAATGAATCGAGTTAACCAGTTATTTTTGTGGTTAATTTTGGTCAAATGAAAGCATCTCTTATTTGGGTGCTCCCTCGTGTCCACACTTGAATTCTCTGTACAATGCCTTATCACCACTTCACACTGCTACGAACAGATCTTACTCATTGCTGCAAAGTACAATTTAATACCTTCTTTTCCTCATGTCTACAGCTTCCACTGCAGGGAAATATCCTTCATCACTGTACAACCATGTTAAGGTCTCTTTTGAGGTCAATTTAGTTTGTCGTTAATTGGGATAAAATGACATGCTTTGATTGAACCGACTTCGGGGAACACTCGATCTACTCTATTCGACGACAACTTATCGATTCGTTCAAGTTTGGCGCAGTGTATTAGAGTTTAAAATTAGATGGTTCTTTGTTTCGGTATCGAGCGCAGAGTTACTAATGATGTGACCTTCTTAAGATTGTGTAAAGTTTTCTTAAGTTGACTTGACATCTTTTCTTTGAATTGCACATGATTTCCACTTTTTGACAACGTTAACTTTCTCTGGAATTGCCTTGGATGTATCCATTGTTAATTTCGAACCCTAGTACAACGCTTTTATGGGATTACGGTAGCAAATACGAAAAAATTAGGAAGCTGAAAGATTTGGCTAAATCTTGTCATGAAAATATGTACCTTAATTAGAAATAAGAGCACACCTTTGAAATTGATTTTCTTAGAAAGTGAAGGTGCGGAACCAAAATGTTGGAAAGGCGTGACTAAAAATGGAATCCAAATAATAAAGTGACTGTAGAGCTAGAGAATCAATTTCACAAGTAAAGTTCTGCATTAGACTAATCGGCTAACAAATATGACAAAGGTGTTTTATTATTGCTCTTCATTCAAGAAACGCCCAACGAAAATAATCAGACAATTGTACAAAGGTATCAACTGTTATTGACGCCCATGCACAGCTCGAAGTTTGGCCAATGTCTGATATTTACTACGAAATCTTCACTGAAATGTCACCAGAGACATGAAAAGATGAACAAACAGACAGATGGAAAATGTTGCCTCTTAAAGTCATTGTTACTTTCTCTATCTTAAAAGAACTCGTAGTTTGATTCAAAAGTGTTAAACAAAGATCAAAACATCAATCTGCTTAAAAACTTTATTTCCATTCCAACATAGAGAATCCAACATCAGCATTTAAAATATCATTGTATTTTCACTATCACAACAGAACTGTGTACCAAAGTAACATTTAACATACAATTGGTGAAATAGTAATTAACATCAAGATCTTTAGGGTCATCTGTAATCAAATTCACACTGAAGAAAGTGATGCAAGAACAACATAGCTTGAAACATGTGATATTATTTTTCTATTTTTCCAACTTTTCTCCTGTTTCACGGTCATTTTCCTATACTTGTTCTTCGCAGTGCAATCCATTCACTTGATGTATTGCAACAACAGCAGCATGTCCTCATCAATGAATATCTGAATGTATCACTGTAACTGCAATATAACAGAAACTCAGTGGCAAAGTAAAAATAGAAGGTGAACTGGAAAATATCATTGAGCCCCTTATAAAGTTCTTCATTTCCTGTGATATCTGGACAAAGTCTGTCCAGAAACTGCCACATTGCAAATGGTGCAGTAAACAGAAAGTACATAATGATCATTACAATAAACAGACGTGTAATGTGCAGTTCTTCAGTGACTCGCCGATTCAGCATATTTCCCGTAGTGTGGTTCAGTGATAGTCGTCTTCTTGAGTGCTCACTTTTGCGCATGCCTCTAATTAGCATAATCAGCATGAGTAGTAGCATGGGATATGGTAAAAAGACAGTCAAGCTGATGATGTACCAGAAGTACATGATCTTGTACTCTGGTGAATCTGCAGCCTCTGACGCCTGTGACAAGGCTAAAGTTTGATTAGAACCATAGTCAAATGTTTCTGTTACCGTGTACTCCCAGAACTGTGGCAGTGCACTTATGAAACCAACCAGATATATCATTAGTATGAGAACACAGGCTTGTAGACAGGTACACACCGACCTGACTCGGTTCTGAGCCACAGTCATACTCCTTTCCAGTGTCATAACGACCAGGCACCAGAGGGCACTGTACCAGAACCAGTCGTTTAAACTTTTAATGTATCCATAGGCATACTGATATGTGTTACTGTGCCCAGTGTAGTCCTGAGTTTTTAGTAAGGCCCCACAGAAAAGAAGAAGCACACTGCAAAAGAAAACAGTTTTGGTTAAACTAAGTATTGAACGCGTTTGATAAAATGCTGGATACATTTAAAGGCCTGTTTACACATTCCGACACCGTCACCATCAAAGTTTATCACTGTCCTAATGGTGACGGACCGTTTGACAGGCAAAATGGGTTCGAGACCCATTCTGCCCGTCAGACGGTCCGTCACCATTGGCACGGTGACGGGGTCGGAATGTGTAAACAGGCCTTAAGTTGTCGGGAAATGTTTCTGAAAGAAGATATTGTGGTTGTGTGTTCTGGATTCCATTGAACTGATCCAAAGTATACGTTGCATTTTTTGCAATCGGTGGCCTGACCCAAGATCTAGTAGTTTTCACTTGTGAAACAAATGCAGAAACAATAATATGTAAGACTTACCTTGAAATAGTAAGACTAATAAGATAACAGTCATTGGAAGCCCTCGCCTGTCGTATTAGTATGATAAAGTTGAGCATCCCTGAGAGAATACCCCAACTAAACATGATCGGGTATGCGAAGTACAACACATCCTCACTTGTCCCTACAGAGAGATTTGAAACACGTTCGATGCAGGAAGTCACGTAAACTAACTTAATGGATGAACTGCTGGCTGTACAAATCCAAATTTTTGCTTTGATTTCGGTATTTAGCGAGATTTACGGGAGGATGCATTTCTTAGTGGTATATACGAGTTATTACACGCTTGGTATGCAAGCGTATTCACTGACCAGTTGCCCTACCAGTTAAGTTATCTACAACCATCGGGATTCATGATACCTATTGCACGTGCTGCTCTCATCAAGTCACATTAGCATGTGCAATAGATATTAACATAGCTAAAATGTCAGTACGCCATAGGGAAGGACAACGTGTCAGTAAAGACGCTCGAATACCAGGTGTATATTCGGTATGGGTACGCAGGTATAAGGAGCATATTTAACCGAGGTTGAAATCGTTTGCTAAACTTAATTGTCAGTAGGATTCAATAGCTATTTAGTGAGGATACTATTAATATTTAAATTTACGTATATTAATTACCTGTCCAGGTCTGGGGTAATGGCAGGTCCCCAACTCCGGGCACATGGATCACGTTCACTCCAGTGCTGACGTTACCACATTTCCATTTATTTGCGGAACAGTTAGATAATTTGTAGGATGTCAGATTTCCCAATTGCTGTTGGATGTCGATATCCCTCTCCAGGGGTAAGGGCAGTGTCACTAGATCTCTAGCCATAGTTTCCCACTGCAGGTCGTGGCCAAATTGCCTGTGCTTTTCTGCGATTTGCTTTATGGTCCAAACTGGATGAAACTTTAATCCCAAGATTGCTGCATGGGCAATGCAACTGGATGGTTATTCCTACTCATTTACCACAAAAGTCTACGGACAGGGTAGTTTTCATGGCGTGTCTCCCTGTAGTGTAATTGTACATTGCTCGGATACCAGAAACCAATGTTCATTTAGCTGAAAGACGGAGATATGTTACTTGCCAGTTCCATCATGTAGCCGACCCGTTTGTGTTCACAGCTGAGTAGGCTGTGTAACTCATGTGGACATTTTCTGAAAATAGAAAACTGAAAAGTTTTATTTTCCAAATGGTCGTATTGACTACATGTTATAGGTGTCAGTTAATAAACATTCAACAGTCTTCATGGAACCCTTTTTTGCAAAATGTTAAAGTCATTCAAGATTTTCTTTATTCCAAAGAAAAATTTAGTTAAACCTGGTAATTTTATGAGGCAATCCACAGTAACGCATCTACAATAGCCCATCATTCATTGTTCAAAATTACTCACTCTGGGAGGACCAATAGTAGTAATGACCTAAAGTCTTTTTTGATTGAATGACTGATAGATAAAAGTCCCGTTCTTCGTCGTCTAAATGGCCACGGATTTGTTCATAATTTCCTCTTGACATGTCAAATGGTAAGAATGGCCATTGTCAATACAATTGTGAAATTTTATCCCAGATAAGGAACAGATCGTCTCAAATAAAAGCGTACTAACCAACGCCAATTGCTATTTTAAGGAACGATCAGTGTGCTTTTTGTAATGTGCTTATTGAATTCTTTCACAGAAACCTACATTTGAACCAGATGTATGCCTTCCATTCAAATCATTCAAATGCATTATCAAACTTTATGTGCGGAGCTCTCACACAGACCACTTTTAACCTGCAAATTAAAAATCTCTTCTCAAGCCATACATCATCATGACAATGAAGTCAATTTAATCTGTTCCAGATTACCCACTAGTTCTTAAAATGGATCTGCAGTGATTCCTTTATTTGGAGGAGGATTTGACCTGCATATCATTTCATGACTATTTGCCATTTGTCAATGGAGAAAACTGTCATCGATTTTGTCGTTACCGGTTCAAAATAAATTCAAATGGATTTATATTGTTTTACTAGCTCACAGTCCTATCTTTGTACGGGTGGGGTGTCATTCGATTACTATGTCGTTAAACCCATTGTGTGATCAAGAATATTGTATCTTCATTGTATTGGTTTTATTTATTGGCTTATTATATGTTCGTTCTGAAATCTCTTACAACTTTTTTGTATATAGCCTTTGATTGAATAAGAAAGAAAAATCCACATATATTTCTCTACACACAGATCATTGAATGTTTGTGCATTTCTGAGCCTATCACTCGCAATTATGAATGCTGGCTTGACAATCTGAGGTTTTACAAGGATTTATAAAACACAATTATTACATTTTACAAGCAATTCTACTCTGTTGAGATATTATCAATCAGATCACAATCTCCCCAATAAGGTACTTTGCTCACGCAAGACACAGCGTGGCAATGATTTGATGATGGTAATTTGTAGTAAATGATAAATATCGTCCAAATAATAACTGACATCTGATGATGCAATAGATGGAAAAAAGAGTGGGGTATTTGGAAAGTCTGAGCAGATAATTAGGTTTTTATTACTGTGTCTATTTGCCAAAATGCTTTATGTCTATTTGTTATTCTCCGTAAACCTCTGGAAATTAAATAACCCAGTGTTTGACATTGGTTTCTGTACTTAGTAATTTTCCTTATTGATAAAGGATAAGAGAGTTTATTAATCTGTCCCTTTGATTTAAAACTCATTTGTTTGCTTCTTTCTTTGAGAGACAAGGAACTACGTCAAGTTACCTGCTTGAACGGACAAACATGCGTGCTTTCATTATCCCAGGTTTCTCCGGAAATTTGATTCATATGATAAATTTGAGAGATTTGGCACATGCAATCTTGCTCATACAGTAGTTGCCACTTACATCGAGTAAAGTAATGCAAAGAAACTTCTCGCTATGAGTGGGTGGGTGCTCGTTGTAATCAAATTTTATCATTGCTGATGTACTTTGCTGATTGTTGTTTGCCGATTGATTTCAATGTAGAGAAATCTGCTCGTTGTAACCAAGTGCTCGTCCGATCCGAGTTCGTTACAAACGCGACCCAGTGTACTGTATACTGGTCCCTCGCACAGTTCATATGATCAGATCTCAGAAAAGTTTCTGGTTTGCTCTTTGAGTCCTCGTATTACATATCAACATCATGAAAAGCTGAATTTGGGGGAAACATGTAGTTGAATTTGGACAATGTAGTGTAAGACCAAAAAGGGTAGATCTTTCTTCGCTTACTAATTGCCTTTTGCTCCATGCCACAATCCTCGGAGTCACCTGTGATGCTACACCTGTTTCACTGTGGAAGCGTTTACAGCAGATGGCCAGACAAAATCTCAGATGTAAAAAGATGAACTTCCATTTCTTTCCATGTTGACGTTTGACGTTGACATTTGGTAGTCTAAATCAACTGTACAAACTTTTTTTTAATATTTGTAATAAATTATTCAATTACCTCAGTAGCAATCAAGAAATATAAATGAAATAAAATATCTGCGAAACCCTGCAAATTTGTCAGCGAATTCAAATTTCCGAAGATCCCTGTTGTTTGTTCATCTCTGACTGAGCGACCTGCAGACAGTTGTTACGCGAGACCTATGTAACATTTGTTTGGTGTTTAGGTTCATTACACCTGATCCAAAAGAGTAAACACCTGAGTACAACACTCTACCATCTGCAGCCTATTTCGTTCTTGTTAGCTTGCTACCAAGTTATTAGGTTAGCATTCATACATTCTTCTTCGAGGCTTTTGTTTAAATAAATGGAAGTGTTCATTGTGTTAAAATAATGGAAATCTTGACAAGGGCATGAAACTGTCGAAATTTGGCCTCCTTGATATGAAACCCCTTAAATCCTTACACGGTTGTCTAGTGATAATGATTAAAAACCTACAGAATTTTATGTTTTACTGAAATTGAAAATTGATGCTGCTGATTACACACTGTCTACATAGGAGTACAGTTGGCCTGCGAATGGGCCATTTAAGGCCTGGTTTGTCACATCTGAGATGTCCTTACTGTGTCCACTGCTTGTCTAAGTATTTGCAGTAGAACATGTTTCTGGAGCATGTGACAGTGTGTAACACAATCCAATACCTCTATTAAGATATTGTCTGCTTTGTTGCGATCTGCTTAGCTTTGGCCGTGGATTTGCTACACGGTTTACGCATTAGTGATAGCTCAGAACTGATAGTGACAATGGCAGTGGCTCTATTAACAGGGAATCGAAGCTGGTTTTTTCTGTGCTTAACATGGTTTTATCACCAACAGAGCGAATTGTAACCGTGGTCCTCCTTGAAGATAGGATGTAGGACAATAAGTACCATTCTGTCAGAATGAAAGCATTTGAAGGAATCGGTGTTCAGAGCAGCTATCATTGATTGCATGGAATCAGTGAATTCGGTCGTCAAGAGTCAAGAGTGAATGCTGTAAGTGTAAATGCTCAAAGACCTGGCAAACCGCTCTATGGCGTTTAATACCGTGTCTGAACTGATACAGGGATCCAAGT
>JBCAUG010009515.1:0-11195 GCA_038406175.1 Haplosyllis leylae
TTGACCAAACAATGTCTCAAAAAAGTATTTCCCACATCTAATGACTTTGTCCCAAATGGCTCTAGCCTCCTTAAGTGGGACACTAACGATTCTTCCGAACTGCCACTATTTCGGAGGACTAAAAAGAGTTTGTATCTCTATTCTATTATTTATCAATGTGAAGCGGGAAACTTGTAGGAGTTCCTAAAATCATCCAAACTATCTGCATCATGATATTTATTGATCTGATAATAACTTTAATGAAAACATAAAAGTTTTGACTAATAAAACATTGGCTTATTTTAATAGAAAAACGATAGACAGACCGCTAACAGGTGCAGGATCATGTGCTAACTTTAGGCCTGGGGCCAATAAGAAAGTGATAGTTAAGATTACCGTAGTAGTCAACTTGTAAAATGAGCCGGGACATTTTGGCATTCACTCCGGGATATGTTGCATTACGATAGTTTGCTGTTGTTGTTTTCAATTGAGATTTTATCGTTACATATTTGACGAGGTAGGTTTGAAAGAGAAAACATTGCAATGCTCAGAGCATGTTTTTGAGGCAGCGAAGACAACATGACCGATTTAGTTTTGTCACATTATATTGTCCTACTTCACACAACAATAACATCACAATCGCAATTCAAGACTTTTAATTATTTCACGTGTGAATTTAATAGGCAGGCTTAATTGCTTCATATGTCTAAGGTAGTGCTTGAAAATCAAGCAGCGCTGATCCACCTAATCTTCGTACCTGAACGACTACAGTTCTGTGACGTCACACGGATCAATTTCTGTAATTCTTTTTGTACATAATTTTCAGGCCTCACTTGCTTGTGGGACCGTGTATAGATTTTCCTTTCACCACCTCATTTGGTTATGCCTGCTGCCATGACACAACATAAACGAAAGGCTAATATGATTCAAGCAGGATAAGGACTTGTAAGTGATTTATATCTACTCTTCTTATAAATATCTTATGAGAATTCAATAGAAGAAACATAATTAAAAGCTGAGATTAAATTAATATCATTATGTAATACAAAATATGGAATATGTTTATTGTTCGCAATGATATTAAACTGAGCCACGGTTGCGAGCAACAGCAAACAAAATCAATTTCAATTGTACAAAAAGTGGCTCTAAATTATACAATATTTTTGCTGAAAATTTTATTTTACCCGAATAAGTTAATTGAGTCCATAATATGACATAAAGCAATAGTAAGTACAGAAAATGTTTAACACCATGCCGAGCAAGAAACTTTTACACACCTTATTACAATAGTATAATTAGTTGAATAAATATCAGGTAGTGAAAAAGGTTCACCTGGTGGCTCGTTTCCAGGGCTCGACGACAGGGTGTGAGGCCTCTTGCTCCGACGTGATCCATCGCCTCGGCAAATATTTAGTATTGCCTTGGAAATTTTCAATCACCTTGGCATGAGGGCAGGGTCTGAGGCCCTGCACCCCAAGGTGATTGATCACCTTCAGCAAATATTTAGTATCGTCTCAGAAATTTTCAATTGCCTCAGCGTGAGGCCTTGTGCCCATGCAATTTCAACTATTTTTCCATTCCCAACTGCCTCTAAGTGCACAAAGTTCAAAAAGTTTGTTTAAGACATGTAGTGGTCAGGTATCCCCACCACCTGCAAAGTGCAAGGCCTCATGACCAGGGCACAAGGCCTCATGACAAGGATGCAAGGCCTCACACCCATGCAATTTCAACTATTTTTCCATTCCCAACCACCTGTAAGTGCACAAAGTTCAAAAAGTTTAAGACATGTAGTGGTCAGGTGTCCCCACCACCTGCAAGTATAATCCCCACCCTATCTGCATTCACAGAGCTGCAAAAGGCCTTGGTAGGTGCCCAACATGGACCCAAAATTTCAGGGTAAAAACCGTCAATCAACCACTAAGGTGACTCTAACGAGCCACCAACAATAAATCTCTGGATATCAGATTCATCACTAAGTATGCTGGAGCAATTCAAATGTCACTCAGATGCTCCTCATAAAATATCATTATGCAGTATTACTTTTGAAAAAAAATTATATCAATTGAGCAATCTTCATAATATATTCCACATGAATTAGACTTCTATTGAATCACACGTTGGAAATAATAACGTCGAGAGAATATTCTTCTTTTCAACACAGACATAACTGCGATAGATGTCAACGTCAGTATGCCAGTTTACCACATTGCAGATGATTATGGAATTGCAGGTGTAATATCAGCAAAGTAAGTTCATCTTATTACTCACAATTTACATCTTCGCCAAAAAAAATCAAAATTACAAATAGAAATATGACATTGCGTCATCTGTTGAATGCTGCAATGATGTGTAAAATTACATCAAGAGGGAGTAGTTTTCAGTCGCCCCGCCTCATTTTCGTACACCCCTGGGGTGATTGAAAACAAATTTTTGACTTTGGACCCCCAACCCCCGAATTCAGATACCCTCCCCTACATTCCTGCCAATTATTGGTGTTGTGATACATTGCACACATGGTGGCAGATGAATTCCAGAGCCTGTAACAAAAATACATCTGTGTCTGTAAAACTGAAGTATCCTGTAAATTTACAAACTCTCAGATAATTGGCAGGAATTTAGGGTAGGGTATCTGAAGGGGCGGTTTCTGAAATCAGGAATGTCTGAATTTGTATGCCCGGGGGTGTTCCTGAAAACAGAATTTCTGATTTCATATCCCCTGGGGGCGTACTGAGAGGAGGGTTTCTGAAACTGTTTCAATGGCATTCTGTGAAAACTAATTTCCACCAACGATTGCAGCTTAAAACTGGCCTACTTATCACAAAAGTGCCACTTATTCCTCAAATCTTGAGGGCACCCCAATTCAATCACTAAGCTGACACTTAACGAGCCAGCAATTAAACTAATCATACTTTTTTCAAAAATGCTTAGATTTTTACATTTCGGTTTACCTGAAGATTCTTTATTGATGTTGATATCTTCCAGCTTGAGTCTGGGGCAACCTGTGAAAGGAACAGCCAAAGTTAAGGCAGAAGTTAGACTACCACTGGGAGACAGAGATCCCAATGTTAAATATGAATGGCCTGTCGTGCAGAAAGAAACCAGATATGTGAGTTCCTCCAGGTTTATATCAAACTCGAAAACTGAGGATATTTTTACCAGAAGTTGAAGTTTACCAAACGACTGAAAGATCACCATTAATATCTATCTGTATTACTTCTGTTTTCAGTTTCCCGGAGTGCAAGACTTTGTCTTTTCAATGGAGGAACTAACAGCTGCAAATAACGGAAATCCCATTTATGATCATGAAATCTACGTGGAAGCTCAAGTGTTCGACTGGTTCAGGTCTCAACCCGCCAAGGGAAGCGCAATAACCGTTGTTTACAACAACATCGTTCAGCTGAAGGTACTGGGTGACAAAGCTCGGACGTTTAAACCCGGACAACCGATGGACGTTTACGTAAGTTAATCAGCATTTATTATCAATCACAACATGTTTAACATCAGTCATGTAGTGGCGACTGGAAGTTCAGACTTGCATTGGTATCACTTCCATGCTTCGGAAAATTCTTTGTTAATATTGTCTCTCCGAATAGTGTGGCATTAAGTATAATTCACACCTCTTATCAAGTTTGCAGTGACGAACATGGACGGTACGCCGTTGAACAGAACGCGACGACAAGTGACGATAAACAGAACTGTGCGTAAAGTGACGGGGTCCACCTCCGGACTGGAGCAGAAACTCGTCGCTAAAGATAACGGCATCGTGCGCTACCGATGGATACCTGAGGAAGACGACGAATACATTCTAATCACTGTGAGTCTCAAGTCAATGCATTCCGATCTACCACCCAGAAAGGACGACAAAATACTACCTCATGTTCTGTTCTCTCAATAATGTCTCTTTTCGTTTAGGCTTATTACGACATTGTTAACACCCGAACTGAAGAAGTGACGGGTTATCGAACTTATTCGCCTTCCAATAGTTACATCTACATAACATCCTCAACTGAGTTCCCAAAGGTAAAATTTACTAGTCAAGTGATGTCCAACATCCATGTAAAATAGTTTATTTTTTTTCCATTCACTAAGAATACCAAGAGAAACAAAAAAGTCCTCCTGCGTGAACGCAAGAGGCATACCGCCCGCTGCGTAGCAGACCTATCTCTGACTTGTACCGGGGGGGGGGTACCCCACCTGACTTGTACTGGGGGGGTACCCACCTGACTTGTACACCGACTTGTACTGGGGGGTGGGGTACCCCACCTGACTTGTACACTGACTTGTGCCAGGGGGATACCCCAGTCCTGGTGGGGGGGGGGGTGGTACCCCACCTCAGTGGAGGTGGGTTTACCCCAGTCCTGGCTGGGGGGTACCCCACCTCAGATGGGGGTACCCCTTCCCAGTACCCCCCTGGCTGGGGTACCCAACCCCCGTGTGAATGGACAGACCCCTGTGAAAACATTACCTTCCCCATTCCTTCGGAATGCGGGCGGTAAATATTCAACATATCGCAGTTAGCATTTTTGAAGCATTAATTTAATTGATATACTATTTATAGGTTGACGAATATATGGTCTTCACAGTAGCAACCAACACCTTTGTGGAGGAAGTTTACTATTTGGTACGTTTCATGCTTTAAAAATTAAACGATGACAGTGATGCTAAAGTAGTGATTTATTTCCCATGGTTGTCTGTCTTTCAAACTGTCGTCTTTTAACAGTTAGAGAATGATTTAGTTATGATGTCAAGTGTTTGATTGCTTTTGAATCACTATTGTACTTTACTCAGTAATAATTTCACCTGTAAACATTTATCATTGTTATCAAGTCTATAGCTATTGACCGATAATAAACCCCACGCAATAAAACTTTGTAACGGTGTCATGAAATCAAATCATGATAATTGAAAGATTCTCTGTCCAAATATTTTCATAAATATCCAAAGATTAATTTTTGCAGATTACAGCAGGTGGCAATATAGTGACTGGAAGCGTTCTGCAGATGACATCGCAACAAAAAACCTTTTCCATTGCCTTGTCGAGAGACATGATACCTGAGGCTCATATCATTGTGTGGCATATTTACAAAGGAGAAGTCATTGCAGACAGCTTAAACTTCTTCGTCAACGGAACAAGACTAAATTCCGTAAGTTGCAATTGAAAAGAAGTAACGTTGAACATTTATGTCAATCCATGCGTGATTTGTGGTTGACATTAACAAAACGTATATTTGTACCACACAGGCTAATATAACCTTCAATCGAGGAAAAGACTTTACTGGAGACACGGTGGAAGTAACGGCCCGAACAGACCCATCCTCATTCATCAGTGCGAGTGTCCTGGATACTGAACTCTGGTCTTACGGTTGGAACACTTTCATTACAGAGGAGGAGGTAAAAAGTGCATTAGTTATATTCACTTTAAAACATTTTTATGGATTCGAGTGTCTAGTAAAATGCTTCTTTTTGGTCAAATCCGAAAGCGCACAATTTTCTAATGCCTCATGATCTGCTCGTTTTGTTAATGCAAGAGGTCAACGGCTCAAGTAACAAGACAACCTTCCATTCGGAGGCATACTGACTACAGTCCCCCCATCCCTATTCCTCCTGCTGGGGGTCCCTATCCCATGATCCACTGGGACAGGCACCCCTTCCCCACTCCCTCCTTCTAGGTTTGGGAAGGAGGCCCCCGGGTGGCCAGACATACACAACTGAAAACATTACCTTTCCTCGTACCACGAATGTGGTCGGTAAAAAATATAACTTATTTTCCAGATTATTCGTGAATTGAAGTCGTACGAATCACACGTGAACAGTAGTTTCTCTCACGTCTGGAAACAACCTGACGAACAGGAGGATATGATTCACTACACCGCGCCAACCTACGGCGTCGACGCCAACCAAACATTCGATGTAAGTTTCGCTCAGGATTGATATCGTCAGAATTGATATCATCTTGTTTGAACTTATTCTTAGTCAACCTAGTCTACTCAAATATTGTAATGCAATTTTTATTTGTTAGTATGCCGGCTTGATTGTCTTTACTGATGCAAATGTCACCAGAATCGTACGTAAGTAACTTTGTTTTAGCTGTTGCGTTAAAGGAAAAAAAAAACAAACACAGAAAGCACACAAATCAATTCCATCAATACCACCAATTTTAGGTGAAAATAAGTCATAAAGAATAGTTTTGTCGAATGTGTAACTGTTTCAAAAAAGAAGTTATAATCAAATCTTAGCCAGTTAGTAAACCCATATTTCTGACTTTGCTTTCAGATTTATGTAACGACACACTTGGCTGGCACCCGTGCATGGACGGATCTTGTTACGCTGTGGAACAACGTTGTGACGGTGTCAAACAATGCCTTGATGGACAAGACGAAATGGGCTGTGAGTTTAGCATTACAGAAACATGAAAACGTTGTATTGATGCAATAAAGGGCTATAGTTATCACATAAAACATAACTAACACAAAATATTTTCTTCTAGGCACATTTGATAAAGTGGAACAATTCACTCCTCCCAAGTATCGCATCGGTCTGGTGAGGAGACACTACGTGCAGGACGGTCGGTGGTTGTGGGGCGGACACTTTGTCATGTAAGTAACAAGAACAGCTTTTGAACAAGTAAAATGTACACCATCATTGAAATATTCTCCACACATTTTTTTCACATTGTTTCATAGGCCAAACGGGAGACTAGATAAGATAATCAAAGTTCCTGATGAGCCGATGTCCTGGGTTCTCGGTGGAACCGCCATCAGCAGAGATAACGGATTTGGAATAGTACATTATCCAGAGCGGGTAAATAAACATCATAATCACCGGGGAACTTTTTAACAAAATAGAACCATTAATTTAAGTTCAGCTTCACGCCATCATTTAACGTTTCGTTTCTATTTTTCTGTCAAAGCATCAAGCAACTAGGTCATTCTACATGAGGTTGGAAGCCGCTAGTGACGCGGTAAAGGGAGAACAACTGGGTATCAGAGCCGGGCTCTTCAACTACTGGGACCAAGACCTCGAGGTAAATTCTTAACCTTAAAACGGTTTCAGGTTTGGGAATCACAGTGGACACAATATAGGTCTTGTATTTAAGAGGACATTGACCTATGACAAGACAGGAATTCGTACTGCTAGTTGTCTTAATTTTCTTTTTATGATGATACCTCTTTATGCAAACATTCGCGGGGAACAGGAAGTGTGTAGTTTCCCTTTTTGGTTTAAACCTGAATCCTAAAAATTATATTTATCTAAATGAAATTGATCTAAAAACCAGCAAATTTGAATGAACGGAGTTAATATCTGGCTGGGTCTGTGTCACAAGAACAATAGTAATACAGCAATACACAAAATTCCTTTTAGAGTCTTGTAATGCTACATGATTCCAGCCAGTACAAGTTCGTGGTGGTGGAAGACTTTGGAATTGTCAGTCAGTATGCACCCAGAACTATACGAGGGGACATTCAAACTATGGTTTACGTAAGTTGGCTAAAGTAATGCATCCACCTATTCAGAACATCAAGCCGATGTGACTTATTTAATACTTTTTCTTCAAATTCATTAACTTTATCAGAAGTAAATACATTTGATTTTCCTTTCAGTTACACAAAGGCAAGGTCTTTGAGATACTGTTTCCAGTGCTACCTGTTGTAGAGGGTTGCATAACCGTCACCATCAGTGCGAGAACATTTCTCTACGTCGACACTGAAAGTATTGAGATCTGTACCAAGGTCAGTGTCATCGAGTACAAAACGTTAACCTTGGTTCTTAACCGAAAATACCATTTTAAAAAGTACTGTTACAAATTACAAGCAGATACTTGGGTGCAATATAATTGCCAATTGTTCATAGTTTACCAAAATTGTCATTTGTTTCTTCAGTTAAACAATTCAGATCTACTTCCAAACTACCACAGTCACTCCATTGATCGTAACCGGAAGTTACCACATACGTCAAATTGCTTTACTACATACTCATTAAAACTCTTTGTTTCAGTATGATGGTGTAACAAACTACTTAAACACACCGTTCTTTGTGGATCTGATTGAATCTGGATCAATGACTTTGCCAGATTTGGAAATTCCAGTTCCAGATCGGTTTGTTGAGCCAGAAGCCAGAAAGCATCTTTTTGTTCCTGGATCACCGGTGGCCAAAGTTGGCATAGTTGGTAATGGAAATTTCACTAATCTGTTTATGTATAGTACCTTATAGGTTATCCTCTTTATTCTACTACATAATTTTCAAAGGATAATCGTGATACCTCAGAGATAAGTCTTCATACTTTACCACCACCATTTTCAGGTGATGTTGTTGGACCCGGATTCTTTGCACCTTATTTGGATGCAGAAAATACACTGAACAAGCCTTACGGGGGAGCAGAACAAAATATGTACAACTTTGCTTACAATCTGTACCAACTGCTCTACCTCAAGGCTACGGATCAGCTGAGGGAGGAAACTTTAGAAACGGTGCTGGACGGCATGAATTTGGGTACTTAATCCGACCGTTTCGATTAAGCATGATATTAGAAACGTACTTAATTAACGGTTTAACAAATTTCCGGCAAAATCGATTTCCATACAGCTAGCAGTGTTACTTCACACAATCTATAATTAACTGCCATTTCATTTCCAGGTTTACAAAGACAAATGGGTTACATGAATAAAGATGGATCGTTCAGCATGTTCCGAGATTACTTGGAATACACTCCTAGTACATGGTGAGGTTGCCCGGAGTACAGCTTCTTGTTTGAAATGAAAAACTGAACATTCGAACTTTCCAGAGAATACATTATGTTCACAAATTAACAATATACTTTCAGGGTAACTTCCTTTGTCCTGAGTGTTTTACATGACGCGAACCAGAAGGACTGGGAAACGGACTACTTCCACATTTCCGTTGATCTGCTGAATAAAATTGCGCAATGGATTTGCAAGCAACAAAACAACACTGGAGCATTCTTTGAAAGTAGTCCAGTATACAGCAGGAGATTGGGGGTAAAAACCTTACTTATCCCAAAATGACTGTGATGTCTTTCATCCTTCACAGCCAACGCCTGGTGGTTTCCCTCAGGGGGTTTTTCCACCCTTAAAAGCGTTCTGAATTCTGATCGTGAATGAGACCATCTCATAAGGTCCCATTGGGCAGACTTAGCTCTGCAGGATATGAAAAACGGGTTTGGCCCTTCTATTTTTGTTAATTAAAGTCCTGCCATCGAAAAATGATTCTAATAAGACGCACATGGTTATTCATACGCTTTCTGTTCAATTGACAGTATTACTATGAGACCGTCGGCGATGAGCAAGTTCTTGTGAGATCTGATGTCGGTTTGACTGCTTATGTCCTCATGGTTCTTTCTGAGGCTACACAACTCACTGGGGTAGGTACAAACAGAATTTTGAAGCAGCACCACTTTAGTCCTCTCTCCTCTTTAGTCCAGTTTTATAAACCAATAGTGTTTTCTTACTCAAACAGCAAGCAGAGACGTGCAGTACACAGGCTATGAACCTGGCTCGCACGTATCTGGAAGGTTATGTGGAAACAATCACGGATACTTACACGTTTGCACTGATGACTTACGCGCTGGAACTATCTGGAAGCAACAAAGGAACCGAGGCGTTCAACAAACTATTGAGAATGCGCCGAACAAGTAAACAATTCACTTTTGTCTCCATTTGCTAAATTTTCATTGAGAATGAGTCCGTGGTTAATGTTACAATCCATTGAGTCCCACAAATGTCCTGATGTAGCAGAAAATCTCACATACAGATTTGTGACAAAGTATATTACGTTAACGTGCTCTAAATGTTTGCCCTTTTGCAAATGTAAAATAAAATTAATGAAATTTTAAATTCTTATTTTGATTTGTGTGAGGAAATCTCATGTGGAATGTTTTTGTCACAGGTGAACATGTTTACTGGGCGGATAAACCCATCCCAGACAACGAAATCAAGTGGGTGGACGGAACACAACCGTACCACCAACCCAGACGGTGGTACGACAATGAGGGTTACGGAGTCGAGGCCACATCATACGCACTGCTATTGCATCTGAGGAGGAACATGAGAGAAGCATCCAAACCCATAATGCTCTGGCTGCAAGCAATGAGAAACACTTACTCTGGCCAGGCTTCAACACATGTAGGTGATAATTATAACAAAAAGCCAATGAAAATCCAAGAAAGTGTCGATGCTGGGTGGAACGCGGAAGTCATTCCATCATGAGAATACATTCACAGAATCTAGTTCACATGACATAAATGTCTGCAATCTCCTCTCATACAAGAGGATTCCTTCAGGATTCCTTTATTCATTATTCTCATGGGTCCCGTCCCAATGTGGTAAACGTCCTTCAACATTACTTTGAAAATATCTCGTTCATGTTAAGATTCTTTCCAAACATTGTCCACTTATCTCTGTATTTCCTAAAGAAAATTGGGTTGGGTCCGAGATTTAAAAAAGATGAAACCAAATCACGTTCGTGGTGGAGACAGTCTTCATCAAAACGGAAGTACGACAATAGCACAAAAGACCTTGCCAATGGCATTTTTGTCTGTTATGTTATGTTTTGTCTGTCTCTACATTGGATATTCAATAACGAAAAGTGTACTACTTCCTTCCTTGCAGGACACAATCATGGCTCTGAAGGCTTTGGTCGAGTTTGCCAAGATGGACACCAGTAGAGCTCTTTACAATATGATGTTCGATCTGATGCCTACCGCCATGAACACTACCGCTCAACTCAGTTTTGACAGAACAAACTGGATCGATCTTCAGGAGTTTAGTGTAAGTAAAATTAGTAATAACCACTTGTTTTAATGGTCCAAACAAAGCGCAGGTATTTCAGAACAGACATATATGCATTACAATAAGCAAGGTGAATGCAACAACACTACAATGGCTGTACCAAACATTCAATAAAATAATTTATATCTTGACAATTTCAGAACAGACATATATGCATTACAATAAGCAAGGTGAATGCAACAACACTACAATGGTTGTACCAAACATTCAAATAAAATATTTTATATCTTGAATTTCAGGTTCATCCAGTGTGGGGAAGTGTGAGAGGTGTGGCACAAGGAACGGGGATGGCGCTTATGACCGTGAGTTCATTTATTCTGCCATTAGTGACATGCGTTCCCTGAAGATAGTTAAGTGATCGTTAATTGGCGATGGATGGTCCATAAGGATTGTTCCGCAACCGTCCCCTCG
>JBCAUG010009526.1:0-11195 GCA_038406175.1 Haplosyllis leylae
GGGACTAGACCTGAGTACCCCCCCCTGGGACCAGACCTGAGTACCCCCCCCCCATTAACAGACAGACACCTGTGAAAACATAACCTCCCTCCGTACTACGTACGCGGTCGGTAAAAATCAAAAGGAAATATATATGTACCGGAGTTCAACGAAGTCTCTGGTCGGATGAGGAGCCATTGTATTCGTGATGTACTGGAATACTTCACTGTTATTGTCTAATTTCTCTACTACTCTCCATTTCATCAAATCTTCATCCCACAAATGCCTGCAGAATAAAATCACAATGATATCCAAAATGAAAATATTTCTAATAGGTATACCTATGGTTTCAACTTAAAATGTTCGCTGCGAAAAAAATAGTGGTAACAATATTTCATTTTCATTTCGTGGAAATTCCCCACAATAAATGAATCATAGTGAGAGAAAGTTCAAGGAAATAATTGATCAGAGTGAAGGTTTTTCTCTTTCAAGGTTAATACTCAGATGAAACAAATTACAAGGTATATTAGAGCTGGCCATTATCTTACCTTTCTCTGAGAACTCTATTGAGGACTTCACATGGCGGGGCCTCCACCTCCACGTTGCACTTCCATAGTCTGAGCGGGTGACCGTCTCCAACCTTCTTGTACGCGACGTCTGTCGGAGTGCTTGTTGGAACTGTAACCCATCCTTTGAATTTGTCTCGAGATTCCTGTGAATGAACAAATGCAGTTTAACATTAACATTCTTACCACTGTGAATAAACAACTTCAGTTTAGCATTAACATTCTCACCATTATTATGTCATTTTTCCTTCCTCATATCAACAATGAAATAATATGAATTGACACAAGTGGGTGCTTTATGCACATGCATACGCAATGAGTCCTTTTTGCTTATTTGCATCCGCGATTACATTAAAAAAGTTCAAATTTATTGAGACATGTATTTACCTTTAAAATACCCTGTATACATGATTCTATATAAGCAACATGGCCTGCACTGTCGCCATCAAATCTCTTTTTGCTTAGTTCTTCAAATGGCACGGGATCGCCCAACTCTATGTAGGACAACCTGCACTTACTTAGCATCTCATCTGGTACCTATGTGACGTGAAAAACATGTAATATTCAATTTTCGTCAAAGAGTTTCATTCAGAATTTACAACACGGTTTTATAAATAATTTAAATGGACTCAATCATAATATTTACAAATTTACCATAAAAATATGTTTGCATTCATTGATCATTGTGGTGAGACAATCTCTCGCAGCCTTCTGCTCCAGTAGTTCCCGCTCATCGGGTACACCCATGTTCTTCCGACTCCGCCGAGGACTTGCTGTGGGATTGTTCTTTGGTCCACACATATGGAAAAGTGATGGTGCGAAACAGACAGCTAGATTGCTTGACGTCATCTGCACAGAAAAAAGTTATGCATTGAAATCTTATGGGAATAGTTTGAATTGTAATGACAGCATTATATTGATGTAACAGTTGAAAATTCCAATAAGTTCAATTTACAAATTAGATACAAACCTGATTTTCAGTGGAATGTTGAGCCATATCGTAGAGGAATAGTAGAAGTGATTGTAATACTTGTCTGTTCTCGTCAGGTAGCAACATGGTAGCCGCTTGTAAAGCGCCTAAACGTTCTTTTGACGGCACATCTGTTCAAAAGATAATTTTCAATACATTTCTGTAAAAGATACAAAAATTAAATACTAAGTGAATAGCTCAGCAGAAATTCGAAAGTTTGATTTTGACATGTGTCCACTTACGGGTAAATATGTTGATAAAGGTCTCGGAGAGTTTATTTGTAAGAAGGCACTCGGGCAGTTCTCTGAAGTATTGCTTCAATAAGTCAGCCACGTCGTAGGCTTGTAGTGTTTCAAAATCCACGGATTCTGTAATTCAAATGAAACAAAATTGTACGCGTATTTCATTTTAAATGTTTTCAGGGATAACAAAGAAGCATAACTCTCACAAATCGTACTTGTTAATGGATTTGTTATTCAAATTAGATTATTACCTGGATCAGCCTCCAACTGGTTACGTAGCTTCTGGATTCTGGATCGAACTCCAGATTTTCGAAATATGCCAACAGCATCTCGTGCGGTGCGCCTCAAGCACCTCATGGCATAGAGAATACACTGTGGAAGTGGCTGTCCAGTCCGCTGCAGAATCATTTGTAGAGGAACGCCGAACACATTCTTGTCCTTATAATCTGGTGTCTTCATCCGCTTCATGAATTTTGGCATAATCCTGAAAAATAGTTTGAGTTGTAATCAATAAGGAAACAACAATGCCAGAACCATTTTTTGGCCCGCGGGGTTAGGGAATGTAAAGGAGGGCGGTCACAAGAACGAACATGTATGTGTTAACATGCACTTACCAATTCCATCCAGATCTATTGGATGGTGAATATTTCTCGATGAGCGCTGTAACTTTGAGCAATGATAGTTTCCTCAGCACCATGAGCTGGCCGGCCGACATGTTGGACACCTGCAGGTTCTGACTGTTCAGACTTGGGCGATGCGACTTCACAAAACTGTGCCATCTAATCCGATGTCGTCGTCTGTCGCTGAAAGTGAATTGAGAAGTGATTTCATGAGAGGATGCGGTTGACCTTAATCTCTTCCCTTTTTGTTTGACTATTATTTTTCCTTTTCGGTTTAAATAAATATTTACGTCACAAACAAAGACTTAAATGCATGTCACAAAAGTCCCTTTTACCACAGGTTTCATTTACTCAGTCGTGCTTTACCCAAGAAAATTGAGGAAATCGTGGTATCACGCCAGATGAGTAAATGTCAAAAATTTATCTTTGGCAAGTACCACGTAAATAAACGTGTGGACTGTGGGCAGAACGTATATTTTTCCATGACAACTGCACCGAACGGCCCATTGAAAGTTTGAGTCTGTTGTACACAAAATGTGACTTGGGATATACATCCATAATGCTGTTTACTTTAAAAGAAAGAAAAAAGGGGGAATTTTATCATCAATAAATTGATGCATGTAGACTATTGACGACAAATCTCGTCATCTCCGTTTTGTTAAATTTTTATCTGTTAGATCCAATTTTAACAGAAAATCAACAAAAAAGATATCTTTCATCATTTTCGTTTTTTTAACATATCTTTAAAAATCTGTAGTAAAATCTGTAAAATACTGTAAAAAGGCGATGAAAAGCTACACGCCTTTTAATTGCCAGAGACTAGAGGTTTTCATTTTCAACCTTATTCTGGCAGATCTGCCAATTTTGTGTTAAATAATTAACAGATTAAAGTTGATATTTTAAATTCATTTTTTTGCTGACCAGATTAAATAAGATTGTATAAAATTGGTATATTTTTACAGCCAATGTATTCATTCTTCAGATTTGTATTTTGAACCTAAATTACTATCAAATAAGAACATGAATTAAAATTTTCAACACAATGTTGCCAGAATAAGGTTGAAGACGAAAAACTCGAATGATATACTTTCTTCAGGTAAAGTAACCTGATCTCATTTTAGTGAGATCCTAGAGGATCAGACTTGTAAGTTTGTTACCTCGGAGCCCGTGTGAGGGATGAACCGACACCAGAGTCTCTTCTCTCTCTTATCTCACAATCCGGTGGTGGATCTGATCCATCCTCCTCTCTTGAAGCAGGCGATTCTGCATCGCTCATCTCATGGTTCGACGATGTTCCGGATCCAGCACTCGTCGAATGGTGATCCGGTACCTCCAGATTGCTGTCTGTGGTATTTAACCCGTGCCCTTCGGCATGTTCGTTTGCTGGTTTACTGGGACCAACAGTGTGTTCGTCCAGTGCGATGATGTCAGAGGTGTCCACGTCTATGTCCTCCGTGGTTGTATCAACCGCCAGTGCTTGTTGTGGAGACATGAAATTTTCACTGTTTTCTCCTCTGCTGGTCGACACATCTGCAACAGCGAAAAAATTGAGAACCTCAATTCAAACTTGTTGTAAGGCACTACGTAAGCAATCAAATCTGAAAAATATACACAACCCAGTTTTAATTAAGATCTACGGCGAATACCTGTTTTGCATGACATCATTAAATAGAAAAATTATGTTTGATAATTTTCTTACTCATATTTATTTTAATGTGTCACTGTTTGGATTGCGTAAACTTCCCGGCTGTGTGTCGACACATAAATTTATTGATTTATATCTATTTGAAGTTCATGATATTCGACATGTTATGATGAACAAACACGATGCATATTGACATTTTTTTATCTGCGAGATTTTGTAGCCTTTCGGCTTTCACACAAACCTTTCTTCAAGTTTCAAATGCTTCCGACAATCTTCGTCTGAGGTGACATCAAATACACACATATCGCCAAAAACTGAGATAACACAAGCTTTTAACGTAACATACCTAGAAACCGACATGTTTTACATTCGGGTGTGGCTTTTTCAACTCCTAACAGCATTTGTTTGACATTTGATGAAAATACGCTTCCATACAATCATTAGCTTCTTATTAACTTTGTTCCTTAAATGTCAATATTTCTCAACTTTTTTTAAAGCATGTATCTTCACGAATTCATGTCTCGCCGCTTTATCCAGGGAAACGCCAATGCAGATTTGCGAGCTGCTGTTTGGCACAAGTACATTATCCACTAAACCTTCTGGTAATAAACGGAGACTACACATCTCCAAAGTTCCTCACGCGTTTCCACATAATGTAATACATTTCCACGTTGTACACTGGTAGCTTTCCTGTCACGGAAATGACGCGGAATAAGAGAAAATTCAATATAAATATTATTTCGCTAAAGCATAACAACATCCAACGTCAAAGAAACACATCCTCATCCAAATTAAGCTCTAGCCCATAAACATATGTTACAGCTGTTCAGTAACATGCGGTAATCTTGCGGTTTCATGTGCAAGTAGAATAATCAGCAGTTTTCATTAATACGTGAGTGGGTGTCAACAGGTAGTTAGCGTTAGTTCCCCTGCAGCCGTTGCAGGCAGCTAGCAAATGACTACTGCAGAATTAGGAGACTGCAGCTGTAACTTCTTGTGCCATGAGCTGTGTACAACAGCTCCGTTTTTACTATTTGTAAATATAACCAATTGTTTCCAACCAGTGTACTATTTGCACTGGCCAATAAAGTGATCGAACAATAACTGAATTCAAAGCAAAGCAATTTACTCTGTGTTTGTTTACAAATATGTTCGAAATTTAACCCCAATATTTGTTCGCAGAAGAAGGATCACATCAGTATAGAACTTTTGTCCGAAAATTCATCTTAACCTGGCCTACGCTAACAGGAATATTTCCATAATTTCAAGTTAAATGAAATGATTTTCTCATAATCTTTAGCATTTTCCAGACAGTAATTAGCCAGATACTTTGTTTAAAAGAAGGGGACTTGACAACTTTCATCTGATTTCAATGACGTAAAGGAAACTGCTTTCACAAACAGATGGTAAACAATTTTCTCACGTAGCTATCAAGGTGCACTTTGAACTTTTCTTACTGTACAGACAGCAGGTAGCCCAGGTGCAGCTGCAACTTCAGCTGTAAAACGTCATGTTATCCTTTCTATAACAATAGATATATCCAGAAGACACTGTGAACCATGTATCTGTGAAGTTGTTCCTTGTTTATTGGCCACCGTTGTTGGCCATTTGACAAGAAGAAAACTCCAGAAGATGACAGATTTTTGCAAATCTGATTCTGTTTCTACCAGCAAGTTATAGTAGTATTAGATATAGATAGACATATGCGGGTGTGACTCTGGCGCACACACAAACTCATTTGTATTTTTTTCTTGTCACGCACTTCCAAGTGCAAATTAGAAAAAAAACCAAGCAATTCCACCCAAAAAGTTCGTCACTTTGTGTGTTTTGGATGATGACTTAATATTCCATTATTCAGGTGATGATACATAAAGTGCCCGATGTATCATCGTGTCGTCGTCTAAAATGTCATTAAATCCAATTCATTCATTTCAGCCAGCATCACATGTTTCTGCTGACGGCTAAGACTTTATTGCACTTCATACCAAAAATGGACGTGACGTGATGCCAGGAAATCACCAAACATTAGACTATTTACAAAATTCTTTTCTTTTGTAGGTGACATATCTTGTAGACAATGCTATTTGTGAATCATACAGACTGCCCTTTCTGGAACCAAGGTACACTGTTGAAACGCAAAGAACTTTGACCTTTTGTTTCAAAGAAAAATAATTAACTTAAACGAAACACCATGTTAAAAAGCGAAAGATATTTCTTGAATCCTTAAGGCTTAACCTACGCCTTTTCTGCTTTGCACACAGAATAAATAATGGACGTTTAGTATTTTCAGCCGGTTATATTGTTGAATTCTGTCTTAATGAGCTGGATATTATTTTGCTGTCCTTATTTATGTACCGCATAAGTGCAATCAAGTCATAAACAATGTTGACCATTATGCTATTATTCCTAATGGAACATACATTGACAATTGGTGTGAACGTACCATGCATCCTGTGTGTGCAATATGATTATGACAGACCGTAAACAACACGTCGTGTCTTGGTCAACACTTCCTTCAGTAAACGTCTTCGCAGAAAAGAGACTCTTAACAATAACAACGGTACATATACCTACCATAACTGTAAATCCCACTATTTCTCTGAGAGCACCACAGGGAGATTTTTGACCATTTCATATCCGTTTCAGTTGTATGTTACATTATCCAATATTTGCGACTGCTACATGTGTTATGAAATTTTTCATCATTACATTTTTCATATGGCTGTCGCCGTATTCAAAGAACCTTGTTATTCAGTCTGCCTGCGAACTCCTCGCTCGCAAATGGCACACAGACAGAGCCAAAGTGTTGACAACTACATGCCGTCATGCCAGGGTGCGATGAGTCAATGAATGTGCCTCCACGAATTTTACGTCTTCAAAGCCTTGACAAAGGCGGATGTGCCTCGCTCCCTGACAAAAAGATATCGAGAGATCGTGTTGTCAGACAAGACTGTCTGTCCTTGTGTGACAAAAGATTCAGTAATTATTACACGTAAGGTGCTCAGATACGGGTAGTTTTTCCATGAAACTATTACTATATCAACCAGAACATTTGATATTTAACATTATATTGTATGTAGGTATGCATTCCGCGTTCTTTCCTTCTATTCCAACCACACACATTATATTTACTATAAAGATCATAACTAAACACCGAATAAGGAACAGAGGCACAACAATAAACAAATAAAAGTGCAAAATCAGGGATTTGTATTTCTGGTTTAAAAAAAAAACAAAAAACAGGCAGGAAACAAATAAAAATCTTAGGATTTGCAGACAAATCCCTTTCTTTAAAATGATGACATAGTTTACATTTAACTACTGTAACTGAGAATTTTCTGACAGATCTACTTTCATAGAAGTTCTTCAAAGAACAAATAGGAAGGAATTTAATCAAGTTTTAATGGGAGTTTTTCCTCTGCCAGGCTCTGGATAACTTAAATCATCAATGCTACAAATACAGATCTATTTTGATTGATCCTCTTTTTCCAGGAAGATAGTCTGCTGCCAAGAGATCAAAACTATTATTCTTTGGAATTTTCTGACCCAAATTGATTGGTCATATCGGCATTTACGTTATAACCCCATGTTAGTTTAAGCTCAAATATGACTTTCAGTTCATTAGGTGGACATTAAGCCTTTAAGAGGTGTTCTTGCGTGATCTCGGTTTAATTAGTAATATAATTACTGTCTATTGATCTAAGGTTCTCGGAATCTGGCCATTTTTTCCAGTCTTCCAGAAAAAAGGTCAAAAAAGCCAAATTGGGAATCCGGCATTAATTTTATCTGTCAGAGATGATATTCTACCAAAACGACCGGAAGTACGATTGAAGTGTCTTTGTTTGTAATATTATAAAAGCCATACTTCACAAGTGAAAATGTTAGTGGGACAACCTGAAGACATTATCCTTTTGACTTGAATGGAAATGCCACGTAAAATATTGCGGTTGATCCACTAAGTCTTGGCTTTTATCATTAATTATGTGCAATAGACGTTTGATGGAACGTGTATTCGTCCTTCAGTACTAATAAAAAGCCTCTTTTGCGGTTAACACCTACACGATCATGTAATTGTCTGACCCGACGCAGTATCAATGTTTAACCATTTCATACCGGAATTAGACCCGAAGTAGTCTTATCTAAAATCATTTTGAAAACTTACTATATACCAGGGCAGACATTGCTTAAGTTTAATTAAAGACATTCTTTTTAATCTGCAATCAGTTCCTTTCGTCAAGGTTTCCCAAGAAGAACTGTTACACATGTCACAGTAGCCGTAGCTCCCACAGGGTTACAATACCTAACCAAATTCATGATTGTATATTCTACCTTTTCCTCCACACACCTTGATTTCCTACCACATGAAATCGACCGAAACCACTTGCTTTGAATAATGAACGAAATCGTGGCTTTCCTATTTGCATGATTTGCTGCAAATAGTTCGTATTTTTATTTTAAGCAACAGTGTGGAGGTTGTTGAACTTCCTGTATAATGTCTCTTCCACACACTTGAATGAACATTGGGCGATGTAAAGTGATGAGAAGTTAAATACACAATTTCTGAATCAATAGCTTCGATCTATTCACTTCCTTTCAAACAAGAATTTGAAATTAAATACTTCGTCCCACCTGTGTGTTCAGTAATTTTACACTGAATTATTACAAGAAATATCAGTCGTAACAATTGTTAGAGAAAGACCGAAATAGTGACTTATAGCTTACCTGTTTTGAGGGTTCGATCACCCTGACTTTCCCCAAGCTCAACTTCCACTTCTTGACTTCTCAATGTCAAGTCATTGATGTTCTTAAACAGGTCATTGAGGATCATGTCCAGCTCTTTCTGGGGATCCCCGTCAATCACTGGCACATTGTCATAGATACTGAGTCTGTGGTCACCGCCGACAGAGGGCGCCTTACTGCTCGATCGCGAGTTGGGCTCCTCGGATGAGGCCCGCACCGGTGCAGATTTGTTTGTCCTCCGCTGGAAGGAGTCTCGGTAATTATTGCTTTCACTACCAAGATTGAAACTACCGGTGCGATAGTTGATCTGACTGCCCGAGCTCGTCTCGATGTAACCGTTGGCTACCAGCTTTGGAAAGCTGCCTGGTTCGTGGCTCGAGTCTAAACTGTAAATGTCCTTCAAGTCAGAATTACTTCGGTTCTTACGCGGTGAACTCGTGTCGGTGGGAATACCAAGTTGGGAAAAACAGGCTGGTAGTTCTGCAGCTGTTGTTGCGCATGTAGAAGGCCCTGCAGGAGTCGATGTACTGGACTGTACGGAGGCCGTTGGTGCCCTGTATTTTGCGGAATCTTCTAGACTACTGTTACTGGTATCCAGGAAGACACGGCCACCTCGTTTGTACAATGACGGAGAGATATCAGTGCTTTCAAATGACGAGTCTAGTTCAAGCGTTTCTCCTGCTTTGTTTGGATGAAGTCTGTCCATGTTAAACGTGGGCGACGAGTCGTTAGTCGGACTTATGTCGACACATCCCATGTTATCTAGTCTTTCTTTCATTGATTCGGAGTCAGAATTGATTACGACCGGGGCACTTATTTGTATTCTTTCCCCTGTAGGGGAAGCGGAAAGTCTTCCTTTCTTCGGAGCTGTTGATTTCTTCTGTTTCAAGCTCTCCATGCGTTTTAGGAAATTGTTTTTAGCACCTTTAATACGTTCACTAGCGGCTCGTCGTATGGACCCCGGACTTAGCGGAGACTCGTGCACCCGGTCCTGTGACTTAGGAATGGAGTGCTGCTGGTAAAGGTTGTTATTATTGTACAGATGGACTTCCCCATTCTGACCCTTCTGATTTTGTATTGAGGTAATGGCTGACATGGGGAGAAAGTGTCTGTGCTCATCACTTGGAGATCCACGTGGCTGAGATCCACCAAGTGATGCGTGTCTGTGACGCGAGTACAGCACTGGACTGTTCTCGTCCTGTTGGCTCAGACTTTCCTCGTTGTCTGTCAACACGCTGTCGTGACTACTACTTGATCTGATACCCGCTTTGTCAAGGGAGTCATCCCCCGTGGTTGTTGATGTTGGAAGATCCAGGTCTAAATCTTTTCTGGACCACCGTCGACTGCTCCTCTGGAAGCGCCACTTGTCACTGAGAGCACATTGATCTTCCTCGTCCGATTCGTCAGCCTAGAATTGTCAACAAAATTACCAGATCGTTTAATTAATTTTTTTGAACAATGAGAATAGGTTTAAAGTTGTGCTACCATGTAAGAAAACGTACTCCGTTGTGGGAACAAATTCTCCAACAATTATAGATGGCAGCATGTAAAGAAAAAAAGCCTGTGTTGCGTTACTCGGAAACAAAATACGTCCAGAAAAAGATTACTTACACTTTTTCTTGGTGGTGCTTCAATCTTCATAGCAGCACATTTATTTAGTGTGTTTAGTCGTCTAAAAATTATAAAAAATTATTTATATAAAAATTATTTCGATACGGAAAAAAAATTGGTTTCAACTTATGTTAACTAAACAAGCAGCAAATTGCCAAGTCGCCAAATAGAGTATTCTTCCTCTTGAAATTGATTCTACTAACTTGAAAAGCAAAGAAAACTTCACTGAGTAAACTTTCTGAAAAATGTTCGGGACCGTCTAGAATATATAGTTTAGAATTAATTATTCGATACCGAGCAGAACCAAGTATTTACATGATGCGCACAAATGTTACAATATTAACTGGAAACATATTTGAAAGCCGCAAAACTGAGAAATATTTCATACTGCTTTTCGTTTAGTACACTGTCTGTACCTTCGGATCCCTAGTCTACCAGAAACCTATTTGCAAGCATGATGGTCAGGTTTTATCATTTATTTTACAATAACTGCTTATTTCAAGCACTGTTCTATAACGGATTCTATTTGAATTGATTCTAAACCAAACATGTACATAATAACACGGAAATCATACTATTTTTTGTTCATTAATTCTTGTAGAAGTATAGAATGCAATATTAGCTACCCAAACAATGACAGTGCTGCAAGTATTAACATAAATTTCAATAAATAGCATATATTTTGACAGAAAAAGGGGATACTGTACTGGATAGCTTTTGAATCAATTATTAACAGGTCCATATGAATAACAAGAAGCCTATGGGCTTTATGCAGAGCTGTTGTGGCTTAATTATTTAAATTTTTTTCCTTGTAAGTATTAA
>JBCAUG010009537.1:0-11194 GCA_038406175.1 Haplosyllis leylae
ATGCATAATGCCTAAAAATTCACAGGGTTTTTCAGAAAATTTGACAAATACATGGGGTCGACACCCCCAGCTAGAGCTTGGAACCCCCTGCTGCCTGTTATTGATAAAATTAAACTGGCGCATCTGTGATTATGATTTACTGTATCATTGCTTGTAGGTGGTTCGTTTCTGTACATGCTACTTGAAACGTTTCATCCAAACATAACATCTTGCAAAATATTTCATTGCCTTCAGATATTCTTGAACTGACTTGTACGCAGTTCATCCAGTACCATAATTCAGGTCTAGCCTTGTACTGCGCAAAAAGAAGCGAATAAAAACCAAGCCAGGTATCATCAACTACTGGCTAAAAATAACCGACAACGATAAAAACCTTCAACATAAGTCAGGAGATTGCACTTCAGCTAACAAGGAAGTTTAGCATTTACGTAACAAAGAATGATGATACAAGATGTTCTGTTCACAAAAATGATATTTGTTTAGGGATACAACCTCTTCACTGCAAAACAGGATTTTTCCACTGATTCGCATTCAGGTCCAATGTTAAGCGTATTGCAATGGTTTATTTTTTTTCAGTTAGAGTACTTACCAATCAATGCACTAAGTCACTCCAAAGTTAAACAATGTCCACAGAACAGTTCCGTAATTCAGGTGACTGGTTCGAAAAGTGAAAGAATAAGAACTGCTTCTGATTTGATCTTACAGCAAGAAGCAGCAGCTGGCGAGTGGGTTGTATCCTCCTGATGCTTTCTTCACTTCTCATTTATTTTGAATATTCTTCCAGGACTAATTCAGGAAATCAAAATGTATATGTGTCGAAACCTAGCGCTATCACCAGAAGTTCCACTCAGAAACAAAACAGCCTGGATGCAATCAACGTCATAAACTAACATTTCTTATCTTCCACTTCGTCTGAAGTAAACGTGATGGTACGCAGTGGTTGGAAAGAAAAAAGTTATTTCTATTTCCTCTCTTCATGGTAATGAGACCGAAATCCGGGAAGTTCTGAATTCTCCCCTTTTCCAAAGTTTCAGATAACTCTGACTCGGTTATTTCAAAGTTCTTGGTTGTAGGCAGAAATTGTTTTCCTTTTTTCTTTTCACTTTGAGAAGTTTAGTATTTTCTGTATACTGGGTGTAAAAGAGAACACAAACAAAACAAGACTTCAAAAGACAACTTTCAATACAATCCTTTGGGGTTTGCGTACAGGTTTCCCTGGGTTATAAATATATTTATAAAGATGACACAAAGTTGATGATTTCAGCTTAATAAAGTTACAAAAATATATTTCGGGGTGGTGCAGACGTACACAGAATGTGGTTAGGATATTTGAACTTTTTGATGTCTAACATCGCTTACATGTTAAACTTTGGTTAACATCACATAAAAATATAGATCTATGTTGAAATATCTCAACCTCGTTTGGAACTCCTTGTTAAACCCATTGCAAAACCTAGTCAGTATTTTTTGTCCACCTCGAAAAAGGCATTCTCTGGAGTTCCTGCAGGGCGTCTGGCATTATTGGATTCTTTCAGGTTGAAAGAACTAAACGCTCCATAACTTTTGAATTGATTGAAGAAATTAAGTGAGCAGTTTGAAAGTATTCTTTTAAATATGAAACAAAATGTCTCAAAAAGTGATCGCTTCACTTTGCTAAGTTGAAAAGTGCCTTATCAGAGCATTTTGAGCGTTATCCATTCTAAGGTGTATTCAGAACGAGTTAATTTATCGAACATTTGTAACTAATTGTTTAGAAATTATTATGTGCAGAAATAAACTCATTTCAACTTTATTTTTTCTTGCTTGAAGAACAAAATTCTTGTCGATCATATGGAAAGCTGGCTCCATTTAACCTTTTTTTGTATTAAACTTATTTTTCTTCTCTCTTTCGAGGTCCATTCAAATACAGCCCATGTGTTTCCTTGAGAAATGTACAACTGACAAAGCCCACACCAAGATAATATATTTGGTATAAATTTAATGCATATTGTGTGTCTCCCTCGCATATCTGCCACTTCCTACTAAGTTATCAGGAGACGGCATCGGCATGTACAGTCGAGTATTTCTTTTGCTAGGTTTGGCGCTGGCTGTTGCCGCCGAAAGAAGAAGATATGATGGGTTGGTATCTTTTCCCTTTTATCCAAGCAATGAATTAAGGGAAGTTTATATAGTCAACTTAAATTTGTGAAACGAAGTCAGTGTCGAAGCAGCAGGATGTCCTCATTATGGTAACGTGTCCAAATAAGGTTTTCATGCTTTTCATTGAAACGTGTACAGGAAAATTTCAAACACATTATATTCAACAATACCAGGAAATGAAAAGAATAAGATTGATGATTATTTTTCACTTCAGTGTAAATTAGATTTATTTGAGCATACTTCCAACATGAATTAATTTCTTACAGGTATCAACTTTGGACAACAACGCCCCAAACAGACAAGCAGATCCACGGACTGAATTCACTCCGTGGAAGAGTAAGTAAACCAAAACCTTTGTCACCCAGCCATTGCGATTTAATCACGAGATCATCTTTAAATCTGTTCAACACCATTTTACAAATAAATATTTTCAATTACTTCAGCTTATCTTCTGGTCAGATGTTCTCCTTAAAGGACATGAAGAGGAAATACTGGTTCCCACAATTCACGCATCTACAGCCGCTAGAATGTTCCGAATCATTGGCCTCAACTTCCACGTGAAAATGGAGAGATACCAAGAGTAAGAAAATGACATTTCTAATTTTGTATTACAGTTTTTTTTACAAAGTAGACGACGCTGTACAACATTGGGATAAAAAACGTCTCGAAAAATAACTTGGCAACAAAATCCAGTTTGATTTGATCCAGCAATCTCTGATACCTAATTTCTAAATTTTCTTTAGAAATGTCGATACTATGGTGAAAACCAAGCTATGCATTAATGCTATGCAACAATAACGAAAATTTGAATCTTGAGTCTCTGGATTGTCAGTCCTGCATTCTGCCACTCAAACATTTTGTCGTTGCATGTAAACCTGAGACATTTAAGACCCTTATGAAGCCATGGCATGCCCTATTGATTCTATAGGTAAATCAACTCAGTCTATAAAGTCAACTGTTACAGTTTACAGATCTTCCAACTAAAAAAAGTTGACTGAGTGGTCAGACACTGCCACACAAATGATTCACATCGAGACATAACTGTGAATTTCGGGTAAACTGTGTAACTGCAAATCTGAACTCAAAGCTGAAAATGGCAATTTTTTCATTCGGGGCTGGGGGTAGTAAACCACATAACTGCAAATTTAAGTAGCTGGCCGAAAATGAAACTTTTCAATCATAGCGAGTCAGCCTTACTTCACAGTAGTCTCTCCAGGAAACTAGCATTTCACAGATTGTTTGATCTAATTGCCCTGGGGGCTAGTTCTTGCTGTTGGAATTTGGAAAACCTTTTATGAAAATATTTTGCAATATTGTCAACTACGTCTAATTTACGAAAAACTCGATTTAAAAAAAAAATGCTGAATTTCACTTTAATAAAGTGTGATATCACTCAATCTTAACATTGATGCAAGTAGATGCAATCGAATTTCTTAGTTGTACATTTTCAGTTACCTGGATGAGTTGTGGGAGAGGCTGGATAACAAACCTGACTTCTATGATTACGACTATGAGGATTACAACACTTTTGCCGACGTAGGTCCTAACTACTTTATCAAACTTTTTACAAAACAACACCAAAAATCCTTCAACTTCACAAAAGCTTTGATGCAATGATAAGTTAACATGAAAAATATCTTTAATTTCTTTGTAGTGGTATCTGTTTTCGATATTCACAACTGTAAAAATCCAATTACTACTAATTTAGTTCGAACTAGAACTGCAGAGGCTCGTGGATGTTTGTCCCTCGGAACTTTCGTGCGTGCTGGAATCTGTCGGAACCACATGGGAACAGAGGAACATGTGGAGGTTCAGGGTATGAAATTTATAACTGGTCGTGTTCTCGTGGTAAACCGAGCGGGTACTCTTGGATTACTTTCGGATTTAAAATATTGGATAACTGACCCGCAACTAAAAACAGAAGGAAATTCAGCAGTCTCAAGTCCAAAGGTGTGTCGTTAATGTTACGGTAGTCACGCACGAAGTTGATGACTTTCGGATCTTTGCGACACAGATGGAAAAAAACTATGTAAAAGGCCATACGGTCTAGGATAACATTTTTGATTTGATATCAACTCCATGTTGAACAGAATGCCCCTACACAATTTCATCGCAAGTAAAAACGATCCATTCCAGCACAGACGCTATTCTTTGTATATGCGAGAAAATTTCTAACATTTCACAGCCCGTAGACTGGCCATAGATTTCTTGCTACAACTAAAGCACACTTCTACTTCAATTAATATTTCTATCCTTTCATTTTAGGTAGAACTAGCCACCAACCCAGCTGCACAGAATGTGTGGATTGATTCGCTAACTCATGCGCGTGAGTGGTTGTCAGGCGCGACCATCATGCTCATGCTCAGACACGTGAGTATTTACGAACCAGCAGCATTTTCATTTACTCATGGAAATCACACGCATTTTAATATCAATTAAAATCCAATGTGTCGGCTGGTAGTCTTTTTCAGCACCCCTTACGGAATCAACTATGACTGATCCCCTCTTCTTTTCTTTCTTTTTGAGATTTTTACACCCATATCAACAAAGTTCTTTTTATTGTGAACAGATAGTGGAAGACTACACAAGTGACACAGAGGTACAGGATCTACTTGCCACCTTCTCATTCTATTTCATGCCGGTGGTTAACCCTGATGGCTATGAATACACTTGGACTGATGTAAGTCTGCAAATCACTCAGTTTTGTACCTGCCAGTTTGATCCCTACTTGAGGAACGCCCTTTTCTTTTCAAGAAGATTTTGCACACGTCAATGAAACCGTTTATTATCTTTGTTAAAATTGTACTTGTTTTCATGGAATATTTCTGGATTTTCTTCCAGGACAGATTTTGGAGAAAGAACACTCGTCCCGCTGATGAAGGAACTGGCTGTCTCGGAGTTGATATCAACAGAAACTATGACTTTTTCTGGGGACGTAAGTTTATCTCTTAAATGTAAAATTCCACAAGTTTGTACCACAACTACAGGCTTGCTACACACTAAAGGGTGCAAGTGGGACTGTCCTTTGTCAGTGGGTGCTCGTTGTAACAGATCTTGTTAAGAATGTTGTCAATGATGCGAAGAACTTCGCTTGCTGTGGCTTCGCGTTCCCTGTAAACGGCCCTGCATGTGTTGTAGCACGGAATATTACCGCAAGTGAAAATGGATCCATATCCGATGTGGTTCAATAGATGCTAGACTGAATAGGCCACACATACCTTTATCCTAAGTAAGGACGAATCCCATCAATGAAACTGGAAAATTTTATATCCTGGTGCTTCGTTTCTGAGACACCTACTTTGAATGTCTTTACTGTGAGATTTGGGAACTGCACCCAAAAACACTATTGACATGAATTTCCCTGTTACTACAGAACATTCTTCAGACGTCTGTCAGTCTGAAACATTCCACGGTTCATCCCCTGCCTCCGAGCCAGAGACACAAGTAATGCAGGATCAAGCAGACACTCTTGATATTATGGTTTGGTTGTCATACCACACAGCAGTGCCAGCCTGGCTACTTCCCTATGGTCACAGAATTGACGGCGTCTGCCAGATTCCTGACAATTATGACGACGAAATGGCAAGTGCAATTTTGGTTTATACAGTTGCATGCTAGCACTTCTCTGAAAAGCTTCAAATTTCTTTTGACTCGACGCTATATTTTTACGAAAAATACTGTCATTTAAAATTTTACGTTTGCTCCTCAAAAGTCCATTCTGGACGTAACATGGGCAAAGTGTCGAGAATATCTGAATAAATAGACACTAGTTTGATGCCATTCACGCCGTTAATTCTGACTTCGTAAGTAAAGTGTTAGTAATACACTACTACACCAGATACCCGCTGCACAAGCCGGAGTTGAAGCTATTGCAGATGTAAACGGCGAGGCTGAGTGGGACTATGGCTCAGTGTGTCTCATACTCGGTAAGTGTCGACCTCCTAATTCAAGATATTAACTCCCGTTTTCGAACATGAGTCGATCTCAATGCGAGTGGCTAGTGAAACATTTCACCATTGACTATTTTAATAACCCGAGAACAAAAAAAAACACAGTGTCACAAAATCAAAATGAACACGCACTTTTCTTAGTAGCTGCCAATGAAGATCCAAGTGATTAAACTCATAAAGCCTTCACGGGTAATGACTGACAGTAAATGCGTGATCATGTTTTTTGACAGCCACTGCAAGTGGAGACTCTATGGGTTACAACGCTGGGGAGGCAGGAATACGCTTTGTGTATGCTCCAGAATTAAGAGGACCTGGGTTTGACCCACCGCCTTCAGTCATCCCATTGTCGTATGATGAAAACTGGGCCGGTCTTGTCGCCCTGTTGAATGAAGCCGACTCCATTGCCAACGGTCTATAAGCGCCATAATCTGTTAACTATGTTACAGTTTCCATGTTTATGATTCAATAAACAAAGTGAACAAGTTTGAGTTAAAATGCATTATATTTCAAATCTCCAAGTCAGACATAGGAAACAAGAAAATAATTCAAGTGCAGACTTATTAGCCATTTGTTTTATGAAGGCTATGATACATTGAAAACTAAAACAAAACGCCGTGCAAATATATGAACCCATGGAAAAAAATAGAAATCTCAAATATATTATTGGATGTTGCGAACAGAAAGTTATCACAGTTAGTTCATATCTTTATCAGAAGATATTGATTATGCTATCGATATTTCAACTGACACAGGTGGCACGTACACATCATGATTCTGTGGGAAGATACTTGCTGAAATAGTATAGCCTACATGTTAGCTGAAAATGGAGTTCCTGTGACAAACCTGTCAATCATATCCAGCGCCCGTTCTGGTTGGTCGTACGGCAAAATGTGGCCTCCGCCTCTCACAATCACCTGGAATCACACGATAAAGTACAGTTTTATGTGTTCCGTGTCTATTACATCATTTATCAGTTTGCAATGTGGGAAAAAATTACTATTCTTCTACGCTGGCATACAAAAAGGTTTGAGTTCAAATTACATGTCCAATATAAGCGATGTTCCATGTGAAGGCGTCCGGATACGCACACTAACAATGCTCTAACAGGACGTACCTGGTAGAAGTTTCTGACGTGCCGCACATATCCAGCAACCTCCCTGTCCGACGGTCGCACCTTCCACACTTGTTTCTTGCAGGATTTGTATTCATCTTGATATTTCCACTTTAAGTTCCACAGCATTTCCTCCGTAAGGGGGGCAGCGACTATGATATCTAACTGGCTACTGTACCATATTACCTGTAACCAATTAACCAAATCAGAGACCAACGAGATACGGGGAAAAAACCTCATTTCAAAATTTCTTTGATTTGAGAATTCTTCGGGAACTTGTTAATATAGTTTATATTGTAAGGTCTATCACCCTGAAACCAGTGATACTTCAAAAGTTCAAAAGATCAACTCTTTGAAAACACATAAAAATGTTCTCAAAACCATCCAATACGCACTTAAAACAGCAGTATTATTAGCATTACCTTGTAGTTCTCCATAACCTCTGCTAGCCAGGGCGTAATGGTCTGTAGTATATCGTTCACAAGGTGTTGTTCAACCTTCTGTCCGTCATTAAATGTTAAGTTACCAACATGTATGGCTTTCCTCACTTCTGGCTTTGCAAGGTATTTACCATAGTATTGAAAATCTTCTTGTGCCTAAATACATTTAATTATAATTTACAATCCACTGTATCCCAAAACACAGTCTTACGTATGAGAAAACCGGATCACTCTGTGAAGTATTGTAGGTAATGTTGTTGACTGGATTTGTGAACAGGCGTGAGTTAATTTTCGAAAGCTTCTTTGGCTGACGCCTCAACTTTCAGGAGTGGGTAGGAGTAGGGAATGGGTTGCACGAATTACCAGTGCCGTTCCGTTGCTAGTTTTATTTCTTCTTTGTTACAGAATATTCACACTGAGTGACGACGAATGTAAAAGCGACATTGTTAATAAATGGGCTTTTCATAATTAAATTTCAATGAAGCATTTACACAGAAAGTAGGCAAACAAGCATTTGCCACTTTGGGTTTGGCTTTGGAGTGACGTAACGTAAATGGAAAAATGGTTAAAACTTATTTTTAACAAAATAATACCTTGGTCATCTGGAAATTATAATAGTTCGTCGAACCAGTAACATTAGTAAAGAACGACGGTTGGCCGCTCAGATCACCATTAAGAATTGAATCCCATAGCTGAAGAAATACAAATACAACGTCCCGTTATGTCACCAAAAATCATTCTACAGGAAACACTTGACTATGCTGGTCCTTTTGAAATGGTACACATATAAGATGAGAACCTGTGTCCAGAAACGGGCAATTGGAAGCTTTAAAGCTCGATGTATTTGTATTTCTACAGAATTTATGTACGTGTAAACTGGCGACATGCCTCGACCAAAACATGAAAGGACAAGCATGGCGCAAGTATTCCAATAACATACCCGAGAGTACATGTAGTTGTACGCATATAACTGGCCAGTTGAGTTGATAAAAATGGTGCTTCCCGTGCTGAACAAGAGCAATTGCTTTTTCATAAGATTAAAATAAAAACGATTGAAACATTAAGTAAATCGCAACATGAACGCCAAAACAAACCAAATTACTTCATACTGTAACCGAGGTGGTCATTTGGTGGCTTCTAAGGTTCAAATTCACATTACTAAGTTCCTGGTGTACCGTTCTCATATATAGATTCCAAATGAGTCATAACGCTTAGTCAGAATTAATCATGATACATACCTTGAATGCCTGTGCATACTGTTTTTGTGCAATCAATTTCTGTACCATATTTGTTTGGTTTTTGAAATATTGAGCTTCTGGTTCATCTAACATGCCAATTTGGTACAGAAACGCAGCATATCCACCAATCATCTGCAGTGTTTACAAGCATTAGTGTACATGAACTAGAAATTGGTCTTTGGAATCATACTTAGAACTACAAGCATCAACTATCTAAATTAATCAGTGAAGGGGCCAGACTTACGGTAGGCGGATCTGAGAAACCATCTCCAACTGCTATTCCCTTCAGATTTGCTATAAGAGGTTTATCTTGGTGCAAAATATATCGTGCGATTGCTGGAATGTATTTGCCGGCGTATGACTGTCAAAAGAACATCAAGGTGTGAGTAATAGGGGCGCTGTTGTGGTAGTTTAAGGTATCTCCTTAAAAACTCAACGAATTGTTACTTGCCTCGCCACTTAAATAAAAATCACATTTCTTGTACTGAGGAAAGAGCGTAAAAAACTGCACCAATGCACTGAAAAGTAATTCAACGTGCACGTGTTACTGACAAAAATGTGCCCATTTGACTCTTATGTTGAAACACAAATTGCGTACTTTAATCAGAGGAATGAAGTAAATTGTTTTAATGTGTACAAAGGCAATACGGACCTGTACAGGTTTACTGCTACATCAGTTTCATTGGTGGCATAACCCGCGTCACTATCTGTAAAACTAAAGCCAGTTCCCACCTAAAACGCAAAATCGTGCCCATTATTTAACTTGTGTGTTTCCAAAGTAAAAATGTTCAAATTTCCATACTGCTGTTATTAAAATTACAGTAGTAATTGACGATATTTACCGGGTTGTCAATATACAGCATGGAGTATTTAGTGTTCCAAGAAAACTTTCTGGGAAATACTAAAACAAAGTAAAAATACGCGAACCAAAAATTATGATCCATTTGAAATGTTTGGGTGAATGAAACAATTAAAAAGCTCTATTCATTACATTGCCACAGAAGATGATAACGTACGTTTTTGGTCTTTGTCAACACCATACGGACCATTCTCATTAAAATTCCCAAACATAGATGTCCCTCCTGGGCCACCCTGTAGCCATAACATTATTGGCGATGATTCTGGTTTGACCTGTAAAGGACAATTAGACACACAATTAGTGAAACGTTAATTTCAGGTTCATCCTAATTGAGTTGCTATTCAGCACGTTGAAACAGAACAAACTTGCTTGTGATGGATAGAACCAGAAGAACATGTTGCTGTTGAAGGCCTTGTTCACTGTCAGCAAGCCAGAATAGCTGTCCAAATGACTTCCATCCAGAGGACCAACCTTACTCAACTTCTGACCTAATAAGTTACTTAATTGATGTAGATGTCCAGTATTAACGTAAACAATCTATAGAAGATACGAATTTGGTTGGTTACCCCATGATCTGTTCTTTTCATGAATCACCCGAAACACATCACTGTACAATAATTTTTGAAATCAGATTATTAGTTTTTCTGATACAGGTACCAAGTATCAAGTTGTAAAAAACATCAATTTATTAAAAATCCACCAATAAGCTAGTAAAGTAACAAACGTGTTGCCCAACAGGACAAATTATTTCTCATTAACAAGCGCACGAGTGTTTAAATATTCGCTGCAAAATGGGCATTTTCAAAACAAAGATTTAAACAAGAAACTCCTTCTGAGTGACCACAAGAGGTGTACCGCTCGTGGCACATAATGTCCGTGGCATTTCCTGGCTAGGGGAGGGGGGGTAACCCTGTTCTGGTCCTTTCAGGGGGGAGGGGTACCCTTGTCCTGTCCAGGGGAGGGGTACGCCAGTCAGATCCTAGGACAAGGGTACCCCCTTCCCCTCCCTGGAAATGATCCAGGACCAGATGCTGGGGTACCCTACTCCTCCCGGAATGGACCAGGGACCAGAGGTACCCCCCCCAGAAAGGACCAGGGGTAACAACCCCCCCCCCCGAAAGGACCTGGGACCAGAGGCTGGGGTATTCCCCCTGGTAAACGGACAAACTGAAACGTTACCTGGACCTGGACACCCTGAACTTGAATTCGAAGTTTTCGTTTCCCTAGCAAAAGCAAGAATGCTTACCAGCATTCTGTCACGTCCTATCTGATTATGTTATTTAATTTAACCGTAACTTTATTGGTGGCTCGTTAGAGTCACCTTAGTGGTTGATTGGCTGTCTTTGCCCCAAAAATTTGGGCCTGTGGTGGGGACCTACGAAGGCCTTTTTGTGGCTCAGTGAGTGTACATGGGGTGAGGATTCTACTTGGAGGTGGTGGGGACACCTCAACATAAC
>JBCAUG010009548.1:0-11194 GCA_038406175.1 Haplosyllis leylae
CTTTCCTGCTTAATTGTCCAATGTTAGATATCCGCAGACATCATGATATCATGAAAACATTGTGTAATAACAAGTTAGCACTTGCATATGCTAATCTGACTGGAGAAGCAGAATCTGTGCATGGTATAAATAAGAAATTATTCACACTTTCTCCAATATTTGTAAATTTTAAAAATCGGTAATTGATCTGCAAATAATGGAAGTCATACCTCATCATTTACTAAAGATATGCAAATAAAAGTGCGGTAAACCTGCCAGAATATCTGTATTTGAGCATACTTAGTTGTATTTGGAACACTGTTTCCGTTAATTTTTAATTTTTAATCAAGCTAGTATGTGTTATGTGCGTCTCAAGATTGTCACTTAATAGTAAACACTTTACCACACTGCAACAACTGGTTATCTCATCCAGTTCCAACCAAATGGTACGTTAGTGTATCAAATGAGACCATAAAGTTATGGGGAGACTACTAATAAGCTTCCTCACTGTAACAATTATCCTCGTTACGTTACTCAGGGAGGGATCCCATGGGGAACGGGGGTGTACGGGAAGACATGTATGCCTAGAATTAATTTCTCTCATTCTATGAGTGGTTGGTGGCATCTCTCTTAAAGTTTGTAGCCAGAGGGAGACAGGATATGACAAGCAGCTGTGCTTGTTCGAAGAATTGCCATTGAAAATCAGTGGCAATTCTTACAGTCAGCTACTGTATTTCTCTATTTCATGTAATGGGTTACTTTCAATTTTTTGTTATGAGTGCTGCCATAATCCATTTCTTTGAGCCAAATTAATAATTCTACACAATATAAAATGACCTGGTCACCCTCACAGTTTTTCAGACGTTTCCCCAGCCAATTAAGGAGGCCTGACAAAGTCATTACAAAATGTAAAAATAACTTTTTTCAGGCATTGTTTGGTTATTACTTATTAGATTAAAGAATTTTCAGTTAAGGTTTCCATTCAAAATCTTACAAAAAGAGGGATAATCAAAGTGACACTTAAAGTCATTCCATTTTTGTGAAACTTTCTAGAGTAAAAACTGATAAGAATGTGATTCAAAATATGTGGACCCAAAACTTTCCTGCAGGCCTAGAATCTATTTTAATAAGTAAATTATATTGTTGTGTGAAGGAAAATATCACTGTAAATGTTATTAATGTTGCAAAAACCACTTTGTGGCAACTATATGAATCTAGCCTCCCTAGGGGTATTAGGGATGCTTCAGTTCAAATTTAAATCTGTATGCAGCAACATGCCTAACTAAAAAGCAACATTTTGGGAGGATTTTTACACAATTTCAAGTAAGTTTGTGTTTCAAATTACTTCAATACACTGTATTTAATATATAATCACGTTCAGGTCATTTCTAGATCCATAAAAATTTTCAGATTTTCTCATGTCAGTTGTATTTAAGTTTATTATGTCTTTTCAACACATATCTAAAGCATTAAAATAGCATGTTCAAAGCAGTATAAATATGTCATTTTGGTAATGGCCAGGGTCTCCTTTACTGGTGAACTCTAGTTCTCCAGCCTTACTAGTGTTATTATTTTGTTAATACTCTGTAAAAAATACAGAATGTTTTCACAATGTGTAATTTTGGGTATTTATGTAATGTCTTCATGTAAAATATTCATTTTAACCATGTGTGTATGTGTGTGTACAAGTGCCTCACATTTAGTTTTAAAGCCTTCAAGTGTTTACAGCATTATAAAGTATCTTTCCTTGATTTCAGTTATTTTAGGTAGGTAGGGCAAAATTAGGAGTATTCTCTTCCAAATTAGCAGCAGTCCAGTTACTCACTTGCATTGATGTAAGCTTTTAGAAATAAGTTCAAAGTTTAACTATATCTTCCCAAATTGTTCTCTTTCTTTTTAATACTGGTGGCAATCCAGGAACTTAGATGGAGAAAAACTGGAACTTAACTGCTTGAACCTAGTCAGCCATTATGAATATGTTTTTCTTGGATCCCCAGTCTCTCTATCTTCAGCTAAACTTGCTAAATTTCAGTTCAACATTTTGGTATAGCTCTCTACCTGTAGCAGCAGGAAACACCCTCACTGAGGTAAAACTATGTAAACATTTGGAAATAGTTCATAGAAAGTTCTTTGGTGAATTTATGCTGTTCAGTCTTTTGATATTTCACAACAAAACAATTGAAAGTGTCTTCTTCTCCTTGACCCTATCTCACTGGAGAAAATCATAGCTAAATCGTGCTAGATGGCAAAAGTAAACAGCTAAACATAGCTAAATGTCCTATGACACAGGTCATGTCATCATAGTCGAAGGGGATATCAATAGGAAATGAAACAGAATGTATGTGAAAAAGTGCGAGCAGACGTATTATACGGGTATTTCATAGTAATGATGCAGATGCGCGCGAGTAACTGAAGCTGAAAATTGAAATGATGTCAAAAATATGAACCCATTATTTGTAGTTTGGAAAGATTGGAGAAAAGTAGTAAACCTAAATTCGCCATACATTTTTATTAACACTACTTGTCCTTGAATTTCGGGTCTCTTAAGGCTGGATCTACTTTAGGATCAAATTTTTAAAATTGATTTGAACTTCAATCCTGCCTGCAACTCCACTACGCTTGACACTAAAATACCACTTCCGCTAGAAGCCAGCGGAGGAATCACACTTCTCGTGGATCTTCAGATCGTCCACTTCCGTACAAAGTCCCACATGCTAGTAGCAATCACCCATTTTGATAGTATTGATAGTTTTGATAGTATCTGTTCCTTATGTCCAGTGTAAATTTCTGCCACTGTTGCTGTTTTGTAATCGTTTTCTGAACCACAGGTAGCGTCTTGGAAATACTGTATTCAAGATAGTTTTGACCCTGTGATTTCCTTGTTAGCAGTGTACCATAAAGTATATCAAAACTAAATAGAATCCATTCAGAAATGATTTCCCAAAGGCTTTGCGCTAAATATTATTTTGATCATTTCAATCACTAACTTAAATAAGGCAAGTGTACTTTAATGCTCTCTCAGGTTTTCACGTTTCAACTTCAATATTTCTGTACGAATTATGACATTTTGCTAAGTCCACTAGCCAAATAAATGAGTTCCAACCAAAGTTGCAGTTTTAATTAGTTTGACAACATTTACATCAATTAAAAGAAAGACAGATATTGTTACAGGTATTAAAAATATATATATTACATGCAGCTTCGTCTTAATTGGCAACTTCAGTGGAGGATGGGGTATGACTGTTCAGAAAAAAGTTGGGAGATAATTAACTTTCACCAATTTAGTCGGTCGAAAGGGCGATTGCTTTCGACGGCCAGAATCACTATTGAAGCTAGAAAATTATCTGAGGTCATTATTCCTACACACTCTGTATTGTTGTCTTGTTGAACATAAATTGTTGCACTGCACATCTTTTTTATCTGACTCTACACTCACAATGGTTTGCCTTTGGGACACGAAATGTTGAAAACTGATACAGCAATGGATAATCCAACTTGCTGCAGCTCTTACCCAAACGGTCATATGAGATAAGAGATAGGTCTTCAAACTTTAAGGTCTTCAAGCAACCTGCACTAGTGAGCCATTTTCCTCCTCTCAACTACTCTAGATGTGAGTTCAGAAGGGATTTCAATTTCCGCAAAGGTTAGTTTACGAGTGAACATGATCTTGATGTTATTTAGATATGAAAGAAGATGCAATCCAGCTAATGGACCACAGTCAGCTCAGAATTACCGAAAAAAAATTACCCATATAGGATAATGACATGGGGAACAAAAATGTGATAGTACAAAGACACTTTAAAAAAGATAATATCCAGAAAAAATTCCCATTTTACATTTCAAAATGTTTTCAGTAACTCTCAATGAAAAGTACTTGAATTAGACTCTAAAAACTAGAAATATTCATGGATTGCAGTAAATTATTTATGAATCTGTTCTTTTGCCTTCCAAGGATAATATGGAAAAAATATCGTCGAAGCATAAATGCACACCTATTTTGTTGACTCCAAACAGGAAAAAAATCTTGATGCTTGAACCATTTACAGTAAAGGCTTGTAACTTCTCTATTTCTGTCTTTTGATCATTCATCGTTTAGGATTATTGTAAAATATACACGGATCACATTCCAGAACCTGGTGTGTAAAGGTATTTAAATAGCCGCAAAAGGTATATCTCTACAGGTGCAGAATGGTTAGGAATCGTCAGCGTGTGGTTTGCGCAGAACATCAGACTGAATCTAATACGAAAGAAGTTTTCCAATCATTTCTTTTCAGCCAATCAGCTAAAGGCCGACATCAAAATCTTTTCATGAACTCAGTGTGAAATCAGTAAGGATAGACATGATTGGCACATTTTGGCGGCAACAACTAGAGAATTTTATTGCATAACTTAAATCGACATTCAACCAAATTATCGAAAACGATTAAAGTAAATCAAATAGAAATTCCTCACTTATACATTGGTTTATCAAGTGTATTAGATATAATAATGTCTGGAAAGTCAAGGAATTTCGGGTGAAAGTGTCCTGAAGGAAGTCTGCCACAGTCATCTAGCTGCATACAAAAGACATTTTCGTCTAGTACTGGATATTGATCTGTCTTGGATAAATACCCCAAACTAAAAGAATGTAAGAAATGCACACATATAATTAGTCATCATCATTACCAGGTAACCCGAATGGCAAGATATTCGTTTCCTAAGTGTTCTTTAATTCATAAACCTGTCAAGTCTGTCAGAAATTTTACTCCAATGCAAGCACTTTGAATCTCTGAATACAGTAATGACAATACGAGTCATTAACACGAAATCAATGCCCAAATAAGAATGTCAGGCTGAATTGTATCAATATTTACTTTACATCTGCATAAATGAAGAGAAAGAAGCCAGATGGCTTGATGAAGCATGAAATGATTACATTTGGTATACCAGTGCTTAGTGCTCCTTTCCTCTGACAAAATTGACTACGCAGAATGTTTTATAGACAACTAAGCAAGCAAGTCGTAGATTCAATGTATTAAGTGCATTTATCATAAGGAGGTAATATAGATTCTGTTTAGCAAATGCCTCTGCAATGTTCTGACACTAGGTAATTGATGTAAGGCTCTGTCGGCCTGCAGGACGACATTGATTTTCACTTAGGATCGTCCATACACCAGATGCTCGAGGGTCTAAAATGAAATGGTGTGATATATCAACGTGGTGGTGCAGACAAGATTTCCAGACAGTAATTCTCAGATGGGGATTTTACTCCAGAAATAATGACAGTGTTGTCCATAGTTCACCGTCAACAAGCAATGACAAATCACCTAACAGAGTACTTAACAGAAGCTTTTGACTTTCAAGTAGATACGATAGTCGCACAGGGAGTATAATACCAGTCGCTGTCGATGTCAGACACATCTTACCTGAATATCACTAAATGTACGCAAAGTATGTTGTCTAGAACTGGATATGCAGACTCTAAAACAGGTTTGGCTGGGCTTGTTTACAAAATAGATTTGTTAAGCTATTTTGTTATGAATGGAATGTAGTTTGTGGGTCAATCATATCATGTGGTACAAAGTTTTAATCAATCAGAAATAGTGTGTTGGATGCTTTTAGTCATATACACCTTTGTTGATTGGCTGATGGTAGGTACCAATCAGGGGGCCAGTTGCGATGAATAGAATGTAGTGCTGAGTCAATCTGATCAGGTGGTGGGGAGCCCTATCAAATTAGAAAAGGTGGATTGGGTGAATACAAGATGTGGGGCATATATGGTGGGTGCATTGGTTACTTGTACTGGTGCCCTAAATACCTTTTAGTTACTTTTCACTTTTTACCTGACATATGTATAATGGCATGGAATAAAAATAGTCACTTTGTCACGGAGAGCTATAATCATTAGCAGACCCATAATTTAGTGGCAGCCAGAATTTTTTCAAAAGTTTTACCAACAGAGACATATGAAGTTATGCTGGTAAGGTAAGTTTATGTTAACCAGGGTTTATGATCAACCTTGGGTCTCTGAAAGCTCTGACACTTATAACTGTCCTCATACTTTTCTTCATTAATTTCAACTTACATTTATGTACATGTGTCATGGTGTTGGACTTGTTTTTACCAATATGAGTCATTCCTGCCCTGTAACTCTATTGCTGTGGCCACATCATGGTCCTTGATCACAGTGTAAGGTACCTGCATCCTGCCCTCCACTTTTTTCTTTTTTTATTCAGCCATTAACAACTGCTAATGGCTCATAGCATGGCCAAGTTTTAAATGGGTTATTAATGGTTATGGCTATTTGCTTCAAGAGTATTTTACTCTATTAATGGTCATGGCTTTCTGTTTCAAGAGTATTTTTACTCTTAAGGCTATTCCTATCAAAAGCACTTGTTGCTACTTTTCTTCTGTTGAAACACTTCCACAAAAGTGGTTATGCTGTATGGTGCAGGCCTTAACAAAAAATCAATTTCAACACTGGACCCTGCACTTTACAGCTGATAAAGGTTATTTGTGCCAGTCAGCCAAGTATGCCAGCTTACCCATTTCTATTAATCCATTCACACCTAGTACACAAGGGTGAAGCAGTATCCAAGTAGTATAAATGACAAGGACTACCCAATATAAGATAGTGGCCACTCTACAATTCTGTTTTGGAATGCTAGCCAAGTGGTAAAGACTGATACTAGTTATTGCCCAATGCCGCCAAGTAACAACTTTTTCTGCAACATATACATTACTACATACTTCTATTTCTATACTTGAGAGATTTTACAAATACAATACTCTTTTCTTTGAGGAGAAATCACAGATCTAAAGTTCTTTTTGATTTGATGGTAATTACTTCACAATATGTATTTTCATACTTTTGTGAGCATTTTATTTTGACATTTTTGAACTATATTTTATGCCATCAAAAAGCCTTCTAGTAGAAAGTATAATGATTAGAGCCCCATACCCGTTCCTTGTTCTGCCAAAAGGACCGTCTTCCCACTCCTTTGGGAGAGGAAAGGGGCAAGGTGAGGGCTCCGTGACTGTCCTAGGAGAGAAACTGGAGGTAGAGTTTGGATTCCCCTGCCTGCCCTAGTGCATCATAGGATAGGGATTAACCCTCCCCTGTAAACAGAGGGACAGACATGACTGAAGACATTACCTTCCCTTGTACTCAGTGAAAATGAGTAAATTTTTAAACATAATGCAACAAAAATACTCGATTTTCATCTGTAAATTCTTCACATACCGTATTGTATTATGTCCCAAGTAGGTATTATGTGTAGGCATACAATAAAGAAGACTAAATATGATAAAGGCTAAATGATTTTAGAAGGTATTATTTATGCCAAGCAAAGAGGGGAATTTTTTTTCCGAAAATTTTTAATTTGGGTACTCAAATTCATTGTTTGGGCAATAAAAATGATTGTGGAGCTCTTAACGTGTACTTGGGCCTCAAAACCCGGGGCCAGGGACCGGCTTCCGAGTCATCACCGGATCCGCTTGAGTCTATTATGCCATTTTTAATGGACTGGTTCCATGTACTAGTTCAACATTCAGTTACTTCTTTATTATCTCGTCAACATCCTCCTACATGAGCCAGCAAGTGAAAATTCCGTCACTTATTTATAATAATTTGAATTACCTAATTCTTCAATTTCGATTTCATGTGGTATCTAGGAACATCGAAAATATATTCTTCAGAAGAGAAAACTATGGCTGAAACCAAAAAGTTTTCCTGGCTTTCAAGTAGATCTGATATGAGGGGCAAGGTGACATAGTAAACAGCAACGCATGCTAGCTCAGCTCATAATGTTAAATGCACCATTGCAGAATTTTCCCCAAGTTATTATCCACAGCTGTAAATCTTATCTGGTACGAAAGATGGAAAAATATTGAACCAAGGAGGAAATGGTTTTGAAAAGGTTCTTATGAAGTGGTTATACGCATATAGATTTATATTTTGGGCTCTCGAGAGGTTTGCAAGTTCCTCTTGTAGCTAGATATTACACTATTATTACATAACATATTGCGTAAAATGTAAAACATATCCCTTGTTGGACACCATAAAAATGATTGTGGTAATAGGGTTTGCAATTGAAAGATATTCCTCAATCTTCTGCAGGTGGACTCTTTTGGCCTCGTTTAATCAAACTTATCGATCCAGGAAACTCATCGAAAAATATGTTGCGAAAACATTGGTTACTATTGATTTCTATTCCAAAGAAGAAAAAGGAATCAAAACAAATTCCAGAAGATGTTTTCCTCCTTGTCGACTAAACACAGTTCTATCATCCATAGAAACAAAGATAAAATGACTAAATGAACACTATTACCGCCTGCATCCGAAGGATGGGGGAAGGTAATAGTTTCAGTTTGTTTGTCAATCTAGCGGGGAGGTACCCAGCCAGGTACAAGTTAGGACTTGCACCGGGGGGGTACCTTCTGGCTAGGGTACACCCCCTCCCCCACAGATAGGACAGCAGAGTGAACACTTGCTACGCGGGGGGTATGCCTCTTGCGTTCATGCAGGAGGACTTTCTTGTTAAAAAGTGTTTTGGAACAACATAATTAAATAACTTCAGAATGTACACTAATTTGTGGTTAATGTTTCCAAAATCTTATAGATTATTAACCAAAAAGGACAAAGTTTAAAAGCAATGAGATTCTGCCTCAAAAATGTAACTGATTTCTTGGTAACTATAACCAAAGTCAGAACTTCTTTGCAAGTCAACTAGGGAGAACTTCAAACTGAATCCGACCAGTGTGTAAGGTATTTTAGGGAACTGGAATGGTGTCAGTTACGAAGACAGTCCGCGGTTCATACGAGACCATATACATCAGACGTCATTTGCAACAATGGAAACTAATGCTTTTGAAACAATATATGGCCATTTTCTGTGGAAAACACCGTCCATTATGGCTTCCTGTGTTGTCGTGAGATTAGGAATTGTCACGCATCTATGGGATGCAGCCTCTTTTAGTAAGCTGATTGCTCATCTGTTTAACGTGAAGTCTTCGAATGATTCATTAACAATTCATAGTTTCCAGTGTTCTTATTCGAGTTTTTCACAATTACACAAAGTTGGCAATGTTGGCATTATTGCCAACTTTGTATTCTCATATGTTTACAGTTTTCTTCTTTATTTGCACCAACTTATGTTAATAAATGGGAAATAAGAAATCAAGGAGTACACAAGGATTTATTTCAAAGTTAAATGCTTAATTGGACAAGTTAATTTTTAATGGTAGAGCTAAAACAAAGTTGGCAATGTTGCCATTCTTGTAGTAGAGAGCATTTGTGAAAAACTCTATTGTTGTTACTGTTTTATTGTCACTGCTATTAGAAGACAGAGTCCAGAAGAGTTCCAGTCTGAAGCAACGCTATTGCTCATTTTGAAGTCGGTTGAACGGAACCTGGGTATCTTATTCTATTCTACACCTTGTGCACCTTAATTAGTCATCATCACTTACCTTCCTATCAAGAAAGTGAAATTACCTATTTTGCAGTGTATGCATTTCGAAACATGAACTATTCGGGTGACCTATTGTACAAACAAAAATGTACATCAGTTTTTCCCAAATTACACGTAAGCACGTAAACATTTTTTTGAAAATGAAACAAATCATCAGCGTCAAAACTTCAAACTTCGGTAATTAAAAAAGAAGAAAGGAAATTAAATAGGGTAATATGGTGCAAATAAATCTCATTTTTCTAAATTTGTGCTCCATTTCTGCCTATTTGGTGGCAGAATATTCCATTAAAGACGACAGCAAATATTTTACCAGCATCTCAGATGAATGACTGTTAAGAGTTTTGAAGAGCATTACGCTATTTCCACTTCACAGGAATATCTTAAGAGCATAGTTTTTGCAGTAATAATTGTAATGTTCCATTATCAGGAGGGGATATGGTCCACTTCCGATATGATCGCTGAACTGAATTATCTCAAGAAAACACAAACTCCGTTATTTTTCTACTCGTAGCTTTCTGCTTTTGACATTTGTTATCTGAGAAGTCGGGTTCACTGATCGGACTCCAGTGTTATTCGTCCATCTGGCATGAGGTCTGTAGGAAGTCCTCAGACTGATATCTTATGTGCAAATAAATTTTGGCAGGACCGAGCCATTATAAAAGTTGTATTTGGTAGTTGGAGAATCTGGTCACGATGCACCATCATCAATCACATGTTCCGATTGGATATATAGCTGTTGAGTCTGATGATTGTCAGTTTCCTGGTATTACCATTGCTTTCTACCGCTGAAGAATTGTCGCACACAACAAGTAATGAGTGCTCTTTTGAATAGTAAGTTGCGGCGTCCGCAAGACAAAATTAAGTTTGATGTGGTGGAGATCAGAAATGAATTATAGTTTCTTGAAGGCACTTTGGCTATAATATGCTCAGTATTCCTTAAAAAGTCAAATTGTGAAAAATATCAGGAGATCCAGGATCACGTAATTTACTTTTCATGCAGGTTTGGAATATCATAAATAGAAGAAGACCAAATACATCAGCTAAATGTCACCATTGATTTCAGATTAATACATATTAGCTCTAAAGTAAGAAATCTGCAGAAAAGGTGGCAGTGATGTACAGATGCAATTTATATCAATGATGTTTACTGCAGCCGTACATCAAGAGAGCCATTTCATTGAGAGCTGGCAGTAACAGGCTTCAGGATCTAAGTGTGTTGACAAATGAATTCAAGCGGTAAATCGAATATATCCGGTTGGAAATTAAACAACGCAAATTTACACGCTTTTAAAAAATTCTTCGTACATCCATCTATTCATAAAACGTGTAATTAATTCCAAGTAAAACCCACTCCAATTCCCTTTTATGACCTATTGTTATCCTAATACATTGTTCTTTTTACCACATTGCACTGAGTGCACTGGGTGCACTTAGTGCACTTTTCTCCCAATTTTAGCTGAAAAACAACAAAACTTCACATTTTGACAATTATTCGAACTTTATTGAAACAAAACTCACTCCACTACAAACTCTCTTTTTTTTTAATTAGGACAAGACATGGTTATGGAAAAATGACAGTTTCAATCAAGTAACTCCTATTCCAATTTAATTTTTACATGCCTAGTACCTATAGCACTAACAGCAGTTTCGATCACATCTCTGAATCTGCATTACCTTTACTTTCCTCACTTTTTTAGCAGAGCTGTTGTAAACAGCTTTGCTCTTTAAATGGGAAATATTTTTTGGTGAAATCTCACGATTTCTCT